>JADDOH010003188.1:0-72776 GCA_016648135.1 Agrypnia vestita | reverse complement strand
TTTTCAGTACCGATAAATCGGGGTTTATAAGACAAACGATATATAATTGCTTGAAACAACATACACGCATAAAACACTTGTGTACATGTGTCATGTTTTTCATGTATCATGTCAGGATCTGTATGTATCAGTCAGGATAAAATGTAGCGAGCCACTCAGCCACTACCTACCTCACTAGATATATGAAAATACCTGTTCTAAGGTAGGTAGCCTTTTTTATCATTCTATCACCTTAGATCGATATATTTATTTTGAAAGAAAGTAGGTAGGTACACATACAGTAAAATTCTAGTATAAAAAAAATTTAAAAATATTCAAGTAGGTACCTATCATGCGAGATGCAAAAAAAAATGGGAGAAAAAAATATATTTTATTATCTTCTTCAAATGTAGCAAATTTATTTTGTGGTAACATAATTATAATTAATATAAATTAACTTTGTTTAAACTACTTATTTATTGGAAAAAAATCAACATGTTTCAAAGCCAATGGCTTCTTCATCAAGAATTTTTTTTTCAATAAATAAGTGGTTTAAACAAAGTTAATTTATATTAATTATTTTATTATATTTGATTAAATATTTACGCGAATAAGGTCAATTTAAGAAGACAAATGGTTTTCTATTCGTGAATTTTCAGCTTCGAAATCCTGCAATTATTATGTCCCGTGATTTTTCACGGGTGTATGGCGTACGGCAATTATACATCTGCGGTTTATTACAGTTAATTCAATCTTTATGCCTACGTTACGAGTCAATAGCTCGTAATGGCGTACGGCAATTATACATCTGCGGTTTATTACAGTTAATTCAATCTTTATGCCTACATTACGAGCTATTGACTCGTAACATTAAAGACTTATTAGTGGAGAAAGCATCTTCCTGCTATTTACAGCCTTCCTGTACTCCGAATTCAATTTCACAATATCATTCTTAACATTCACATCTGCTTCTTTACAGGGCTGAGCGGTGATCACTTTAAGTTCGATGCAAATGGCGACGGACCAGCCAGGTACAACATCATCCACTTCAAGCAGGTGGCCGCCGGCAAGCACCGCTGGATCAAGGTCGGGGAGTACCTGGAGGGGGAGCTGAAGCTGAACATGAGCGGTGAGTCATTTCTTAATAAGATGAGCCAAGCCTGAATACTTGTCCCTCGAATACTAGAGAGTCGTAAGCACCAAATATGATTTTTTTACGAAAGAGTGTTTATATATGTACAACACACAATGATTTAAAAACATTTTTTCCTTGATCAGTTTCTGTGCCTTGTGAAAATGTTAATACCAATTTTTATTTAACTCTTTTTCTGTTTTTCGTTGTGGTGGACAACTTTTTCACCGGCTAGAATTCTGAAATTTTCATGATTTACGTAAAATAGATAAAATAAATTATTAAATTACATTTTTGAAATAATTTGATCATTATTTTGATTAAAATTTATAATCACTTCACTCACATGAAATTAATAATCACTCACAAGCAAGAGCCGCATACTGTACTGACTGGTACCGCATGCGTTCAGCTGATCTGACAGTGCCTGGACCGTGTTCACCACAAATTTTCATTCTTTAGATTTGAAAAATATTAATAATCCTTTGATACATTTTTAAACATAATTGTATAAAAATTTTGATTTAAAATTTAACTTGTAATCCATTTTCTTACAATGGTATTTTTTCTGCTGTACAATTCATCTAATAAATTATAAACGATTTGTGAGCATGAGTTTTGTGGTACAAAAGCACCATTGAATTTGATTTTTTAATATAAAGCGTAGCTCTTCGGCTTTTTATTACTAGTGAAAGGACGTAAATTAAGTCTGATTGATTTGGAAAATCACTCACAGAAACAAGAGTTATTCAGAAAAAAAATTCAATGCTTCGAATACATCCATTATAGAGTTCAGGCAATAAAATGAAAATGCCAACCACAAAAGATCACCTTTCATAATTTTTCAATCTTAAGGTTGGTCTTGATTGAATTAAAATTTTCCAAAACGGTTTCGATAAATGTGTATGTATATGTATGTTTTGAATCAAGTGATCAGAGGTAATCGAGACAAAATCAATACTTGTTTAATAGACTTATTGACTCGGTGAATTATTAATCATTAAGTTTGTTAATGGAATATATTTGACTTGAGAATTAAGAAGTATTCAAGTATTAATTATATAATTTCGCAAACATACAGAACTCACATTTGCTTAAGGTATTAAATTAATGGCTGATATACGTTTATATATATAAAATATTATTTCGAAGCCAAGTGTTAAGGAAATTAGTTAATTTTTTTTTAAATACGCTTATATTTAACTAAAAAGTAAAAAATAAATTTGCGGACAAAAAATGTTCACTAAAAATAATAAGTGGGCTTTTACGAAATTGATTTAGATTACAGGATTCTGGTGTTAATGGAGGGAGAGCACCCACGCTTTTATTTTGAGAGTGTAACAAAAACTTGAAAAAAACCGCGTGTTTTTTTTTAAATTCATATAAAATAATTTTTTACTTTTTAGTTTAATATCACTCAGCGTGCAAAATCGTTTCGGTAGAAAACTAGCGCCATCTTTTAGTGAACTCATTAACTTATTTCCCATATAATACTTTGATTAATTAATTACGATCCATTAATTTATTCAGAAGTAAATCTGATAACTGATTCATATTGCCATCCAGAATACGTTCTGTGCGTAAAATTTCAGTTCCATTGAACACTGGAAAGCGGGTGAAATATCGATTATAACTTTCCGTCCAGACAGACCAACAGGTGAAGGTAATATAATAACAAAGTAAAAAGATATACGTCGGTTACAACAGTCGAAAGTGATGTCATTGTAATAAAAAATTGTAGCCGTACACCCTTGAAAAATCACGGAACATTAAATGATTCGCGTCTTTGCTAATCTCTAATATATATATATATATACAGTATACTTTTGGCTGTGGTAGCGATGTCGCTAGGGTGCCGCACTGGCATTTGCACGTCCGTGGTTCGCGCCCTAAGTCCAGCCGTGTAAATTAGATTTTTAGCCGTGAATTTGACCGAAATTACGGACGTTACAGGAGGTTACGGACAGACAGACAACGAAATAATATATTATGTTTGATACTTGCATTATCTTGAACTTACATAATATTCCAAATATATTAAACTAATCTGTAAAATTATATACACATTAAGATTTTCTCAAAAATACTTATTTCAAAGTAAATTTTCACCAATCACTTTTATCTTTTTTTATCTTATTTACCTCATGTGTTGTTTTAATATGTTAGGTAGTTTCCTAAATTCAATTACGATATGGAATTTGATTTTATTTTATACGAGATCAAAATTCTAACGCATTTGTTTGGCTTTTACTCTGTTACCAATGAATATATTATAATATTACCATAATTAATAATGTTTCTAAAATAAATGATTGTTTAAGGTAGGTAATATATTATTTCCGAGTTATTTATAAGTTTTAAATGCTTCACGACGACAAAGTTTCATAACAGCTGTAACGTTTAAACAATATACCGATACCTCGAATCCACCAAAGAAATATCACAGCTCTTTATAATGGAGAAGTTCGTAAATAGATATATTGATATCTGATGTACTTAGTTGTTTTGTAATATAGTTGTATTGTACTTTGTATTGTAATAAAGTAGCTTATTGGTCTTGTGGTTAGGACACTCGCCTCGTGATCCAAAGATCGCGGGTTCGAACCTCACTCCAGACTAGCAAGTTAGTCCTATTTTCATAGCACAAGCGTTAAGCTTAGTTTGAAAATAGTAAGAATATTGATGTGACACGTATTCCGTGTTCGCATCTCTATTTTTTTTTTTAAATATATATATATCATTTTTATATTTTGTCTGCAGAGATTCAGTTCAAGTTGAGCCAACCCAAGCCTCCGGAGTCGGTCTGCAGCCTTCCGTGTGACCAAGGCCAGGCCAAGCAGTATGTGGAGGGTGAGAGCTGTTGTTGGCACTGCTTCAACTGCACTCAATATCAGGTGAGTGGAGTGTTTTGTGAGAGAAGTGTAATTTTAATTTAGTATTCGCAATATTTTGAGTTTGTCCAAATTTTCTCAAGAACGCAGTACTGGAGTTTACCCCAGGAGGACATAATTCCAATCAAAAAATATTGATACCTCATTCGTGACATCCGTATATTATTAGGGGAATGGAACACCTTTGGATGCCGGTGGCGCTAGTGATAATTATAACGCACATGTGAAACGGGTTGTAAGACTATTCTATCATGGTTGGAAATGGTGAAGTTACATTATGTAAAGTGATCCCTTAAGTCAGCCGTACACTCAAAAAAGACTTTCATACCTACTTTCCCACAAAATAATTAATGTGTGTGTGTGTGTGTGTGTTTGTACTTGTATCTGTGTATGTGTGTGTTATTGTGTCCGTTGTACGTTGGTTTTAAGGCTATGATTTCATTATTTTTGTTCCATGATTGAAATATCTTAACACTATTATATTATTTTTTTAAATTTGTTGTTTTATATTCAATTTATATCATATAATCACAATTTACGTCATAATAATTACAATTTATATTATAATAATCGGAAGTTACTTAATATTTACCTTTTTTATACGTGAGAAGCATTTTTTATACTCTTATTACCCATTTTTTCCATTTAGATTTTACGCCTTGTTACATGAACATTTCAGTTGATTTGGACATTACATAATATCTAACAAGTCACAATATAAATCTTATTATAAGAAATGTATGATTTACTACGATTGATAAGATCCTGTACGAGAAAAATTTTCACTAAAAGTTGTAGGAATTAAGAATTTCAAGAGGACCCAAGTAATCAGATATATGGTTTTGAAACGCTGAAATAAAATTATTTTAAATTATATGAATGAATTACTAAATACATTTATGATTATAATGTTATTCGGCTTCGTCACAAAATAATGTATTTTATATTCAATAGCATTATAAGTCACTGAAATATTTACCATAATTGTTGCAATTAACATTAAATCTTTAAAATCTCACGCCCTTCGTATTATTTTCGTGTAAAAAATTATTCAAACATTAATTTCGTTTTTGAACGAGGTGTACAAAATAAAAATTGGTAAAATTTCATAAAAAAATCTCGCATGTACATTTTCCGGAATAATCTAATAATTTCAAGATCAGTGAACTTTCCTGTGAACAAGAGTGATTCGTCGGTTAAAAAAATAATTTATCCAGAAAGATTATTAAATCTGCTCCAATGATTAGGTTTTATTAATTAGACCAATAATTAGACTCCAATCATAATATTTTAGGTACACTGAATTGAAATAATTCATGATTTTATCTTACGAATTACAAAATTTTAATCAGTCCGTTAATCTATAACGGGACTCATTTCAAAGAATTAAACATCCCCAGTACCTAATTGGTTAATCGGCTTATCAGTAAATCACCACCCTAGGTGGGCTTGAAGTTTTCTCAGTATCAGTGACTTGAATCAAGAACTCAGACTTAAAATGACCGAAACCTGAATTTAGATTTGATGTAATTTTATATACTTCTTTCATTTCTTTATTATAAATTCTTAATAATTTTATTTCTCCTTTTTTCTGCATCCAAGAGACATTGACGCAGTTTTCTGCAGACACCCCGCCGCACCGCATACTTGCCTTAGCATCGTCTGTAGCGTGGCAGATTTGACCGCTTTAGCATCAAAATATTGTCGGTCTATGTGGCGAAAGCGTAGGGTCGATATTGGAGCTATTGCTTATATAACGGCCCTAGGTCTGTGTTGGATCCCAATTTACTGTCCAAGAGAACCACCATATTCGACCTATTTTTTGATTTATTTGTATATAAAATTTACGCAATCTGTATATATGTTTAAAAATAAAACAATCCGAAAATTCAAAAGGATATCCTTATCAAATATTTATCACAAATAATATGAAAATGAGTAAAGAATCAAATATTTTGAGGGCTTCCAAGATAAAAAAATGTACTTTCTAGATTCGTCATCCCTTGGACGAGACCCAGTGCGTGCTGTGTCCCAGGGGGACAGTTCCTGATGAAGCCCGGATGAGGTGTCGGGACATTCCTGAAGTCTTCCTGAGACCAGGGTCTGCGTGGGCAATAGGTGCCATGGCCTTCAGTTCTGCTGGCATTCTCGTCACGCTGTAAGTTTATTCTCAGTATTATCTATTTACAGTTTTAAATGACGTTTTCGAATGTTGAATTTCCATGTGAATCATTAAGCCGATTTATAAAATGAGGTGTAGACCCTAAAATAAGAAGGCTTTTCGTAGTGACCAATTTTACAACTAAAGTCGACGAAAAAATGGTCGAGCGGTGCGATGTTTACGAACGCTGCCTTCACGGTAAGAGATATTTAAACTTTTTCTATATTTAAGTTGTAGAAGGAACTGAAAAAGTTATATAAAAAAATCCGCCATGACATATAACCATATTGATTCACAATTTGATAAAATATGATTAAAAGTTATAAAAATCTACGCGTGTGAAGCCGCGCGGGTAAGCTAGTACTTTATGTAATAATAAGAAAAGTGTCTCAAAATTTATTGAAATAAGAAGACTTTGGTGATTGGGTCACGCGGAGAGAACGGAAATCATATCATCGCTGAACGTAAGACCGAAGACACATGAACTAAGCCGTAAACTAATATAATGTGACCATGTTTTCAATAAAATATCTTTATATTAACAATAAAATAGTTTTCAGGAAGTAAAGACTGATCAGGGATTGCAGATCTAATAGTGTAGATGATTTATATACATATTGTAACGTATCTGAGTGAACGTCTGTCCGAATGAATAAGAGAGCAACAGCTTGTGCTGTATTTGCATACCGCATACGTGAACTATTATATATATATATATATATATGTGCACAAAATCAAGGATATTGTTTTTCTAAACAATTGAATAATTTTGTAGAAAAAGTAAGCAATATCTTAACATCCAATTACAATGATCATATTTTAATCTTAGGCGATTTTAATTTGAGCAAAATCCAATGGAATTTTGATACCTCCTCCTGTTACTTCTCACCTACCAATTACCACACAAATGACGAGTGTGAATTTATCAATTTTACCAATATGTTTGATCTCCATCAATTCAATGGGGTATATAACGACAATAGGCGGATTTTGGACCTGGTTCTTTGCAACGAATTGGTCGGAGTTTCAGAATGTCTTGACCCATTAGTATCTGTGGATCCCCACCACAAACCATTGACAATAACGGCTAATTTTATTGACTTCCATTCACTGAAACCAGCACCTCGAACGAAATATTGTTATCATCGTGCTAACTTTGAGGTTATTAATAATGAACTAAACAAGATTGATTGGGATTTATTGCTAGCGGATAAGCCCGTTGAGCAAGCATTGAGATCATTTTACCAGGTACTTTACACTATTCGCGACAAATGCGTACCATGCAAGACGGGAAATTTTGATAATTTCCCTCCTTGGTACACTGCGGTACTCAAAAAAATTATCAGAGAAAAATTCAAGTACTTTCGTAAATTTAAAATTTATGGCAATAAATCTGACGAATTATCTTTTAATATTTTACGCGATAGAGCCAAGTCATTGGAAAACGAATGTTACTTGAATTACATCTCTAAAATAGAGGAGTCTGTAGTACGTAACCCCAAAACGTTCTGGTCATTTATTAAATCAAAATCTAAATCATTCAACCTGCCAAGTAATATGACATACGGTCTCAATACTGCCACATCAGGATCCGACATATGTAACTATTTTTCCGATTATTTTTATTCTACGTTTTCAAATCCCTCTTCAAGTACTCAAAATACGAATTCTCTGTCCAATTACGAACCAATCACCGATTGTTTCATTTTATCAATAGAAGTCAGTAAATCGAACATAATAAATCAATTAAAGCATCTTGATATAAATAAATCTGCTGGACCTGATCAAATACCACCAATATATTTAATTAAATGTGCTGATATAATTGCTGTACCTCTAACAATTTTATTTAAAAATTCTATTAAGGATGGATTTGTGCCAGATATCTGGAAATCGGCATTTATTACGCCGATTCATAAAAAAGGCTCGAAATCAGACGTCGCAAATTATAGACCTGTTTCTAAATTGTGCACAATTGCTAAAGTTTTCGAGAAGGTTATATACGATCAAGTCTATGCAGCTCTTCATCACTCCTTTCATCCAGATCAACACGGATTCATCAAAGGGAAATCAACCGTCTCCAATCTAATCCTCTTTAATGACTTTCTAACTGATAAAATGGATAAAGGACTTCAAACAGATGTGATCTATACTGATTATAGTAAGGCGTTTGATAGAATAGATCATCATCTGTTGATTAATAAGCTTTTCTTGGCCGGAATACGTGGTGACTTGCTAAGATGGTTTGCATCCTACATCGATAATAGAACTCAGGCTGTGGTAGTAAGCAATTACATGTCGAGTTGGGTTGTAGTTCCCAGCGGAGTACCTCAGGGATCACTGCTGGGGCCATTGTTGTTTATAATCTTCATTTCCGATATTCACGATTGCTTTCGTCACTCTAATGTCCTAATTTTTGCTGACGATATGAAAATTTTTAAACCAATTTCTAGTATTTACGATTCGTTCAATCTACAAGATGATTTGCTACGGTTAAATAATTATTGTAAATTAAATAAACTTGATTTGAATCCCTCAAAATGTTCTTGTGTAGTTTTCACACGCAAAAAGAATATAATACCATTTAACTATATACTAAAAGGAGAACAATTAGAAACAGCTACGTCAATCAGAGATTTAGGGGTGATCAATGATAGAAAATTATTATACGATGAACATATCGATTCTATTATAAGTAAGGCTTATAGGGCTTTAGGTTTCATCATGAGAATGTCTAAAGATTTTAAGTGTGTAAAGACATTGAAAGTACTTTACTGCACTTTTGTCAGAAGCAAACTCGAGTATGCAACGCAAGTATGGAACCCCCAGTATATGATCTATGTAAATCGCTTGGAACAAATTCAAAAAAAATTTATTCGCTTTCTCAACTTTAAATTCAATTGCGTTTCTGACGATTATGACAGTTCATGCAAAAAATATCACATCCTACCTTTATACAGACGTCGGGAAATAGGTGATTTGATGTACCTACTAAAAATTGTATCAGGCAACGTCGACTGTCCTGAACTATTAAATAGACTAAAATTCCATGTTCCCTGTAGATCTCGTAGACACAACCCAGTCTTTCACATTGATTTTACCTCATCCAACTATCGTCGGAATTCATATTTCTTGAGGGTATGCGATGCATTCAATAAACTGATAAGATTATTGGATATTGATCTGTTCGAGTGCAGCCACACAAGATTAAGAATAATTTTGAGTGCTGAATTTTTTTCCACGTAATAATTAAGTTTCTTTTTCTTTTATTTAAATTTTTTATTCTTTCTTTCTATATAATTAATATGCCTTAGTATATCATAAATATTTATCATTACAGACATATTTCTGTTTGTTTAATTTTTTTTTTTCCTTTCTTTCTATATAATTAATATGCCTTAGTACATCATAAATATTTATCATTACTGACATATTTCTGTTTGTTTAAATTTTTTATTCTTTCTTTCTGTATAATTAATATGCCTTAGTATATCATAAATATTTATCATTACTGACATATTTCTGTTTGTTTAAATTTTTTATTCTTTCTTTCTATATAATTAATATGCCTAAGTATATCATAAATGTTTATCATTACTGACAGATTTCTGTTTGTTTAAATTTTTTTATTCTTTCTTTCTAAATAATTAATATGCCTTAGTATACCAGAAATTTTTATCATTACTGACATATTTCTGTTTGCTTAAATTTTTTTATTCTTTCTTTCCATATATTTAATATGCCTTAGTATATCATAAATATTTATCATTACTGACATATTTCTGTTTGTTTAATTTTTTTATTCTTTCTTTCTATATAAGTAATATGCCTTAGTATATCATAAATATTTATCATTACTGACATTTATCTAAATGTGGAGACCTGTAATTGGCCATCTATATTGTATCAATGTTTTCTATGCTTTTTTTTTTGTGCTGTTGGTCTTCCATAAACATTAAATAAATAAATAAATAAATAAATAAATATATATATATATATATATAAAGCCTTCGATATATATATATATATATTAAATCGAAGGCTTTCACGGGTACAATACGTGTTAGTTCTAACTACTTTGGGGGTAACCCGCGTCAAATTCTGGTCATCATGACCAGTCCGTTAAGAAGTCCGAAGGATAAAATACCTCTAGAATCGCACGAGGTATACGAAATACCATGCGGTGACTGTAACAAAACCTACATAGGTAGGTCATACCGAAGAATCTCGGCACGCGTCTCTGAACATCGCGTAGATATAAAAAATCGGAAACTAACTTCTTCCCTTGTCCACCATTCTCTAACGGAGAATCATAAAATAGACTTCGACAATTCAAAAGTAGTTGCCAGCTTCAATAATGAAACATTTATAATCTACAGAGAGGCAATCGAAATAAATAAAATAAATAGTAATATAATGAACAACAGAGACGATAGCATTCGACTTCCGACCGCATGGAGTAACATTCTTAATAATAATAATCAAATTTCTAATACAAATAATATTAATAATAATAAACCACATATCACGATGGAAAAACTGAAACAATTAGAAAATCCAACCTTTTCAACATTGTATAATGACGATAGTAAAGTAAATATATGGATTACTAGAAGCCGAGCAAAACTCATTAGCGGCGTCGCTGGAGAAACCCACTCCTCCACAAACACCTGACGCAGAATTTTTCAAACTTTCACTTGACGGTGAGCTCTGGACCCAAAAGGTTGTACGCTTTTTGGAGAAGCAGCTCTTCGACAAGGCGCCCTGAAGATGAACAGTGAGATCTGTTTGAAACGTCGGCAAACGACTGGTCCTGACGACCAGAATTTGACGCGGGTTACCCCCAAAGTAGATAAACTACATATATATATATATATATATATATATATACCCAATAAAGTATCTTGAAGCAGTACAGCAGGTTTAACAGAATTCCCTACACCAACAAGGGTGTCATGCTAAGACAAGGGACGAGAACATATTCTTATTTGCAGAGATTTCGCTTTTAAAAAAACATATTTGTATTTGAACTAAGACACGTTATGAATATTGAACAGGTCTATCATTTTAAGGATTATAAAAAATGTAAATAAATGTTATCTTTGTGGATATTTTTCTAAATATAATATATCATCATAAAAATAATGAAACCCTCTCTCTGTCATGTTGGGCATTATGTATGGCGTACCTGGATGTAATCCTTCATAATAGAGCAATTTAACTGATTATCATAAAAATAAACAATAAATTATGCAACATAATGTTTTTTAAATTAGTATAAAGTACTACCAGGTTTCGAGACGCACCAGTCTCATAGTCAAAACCAAACGTTACACTACTACATTTACAATACTTTAGGCGCACCATAACCATAATATTCTTGAACCTTTACCAATATTTATAACATGCGTATCAAGGACTACTAACATGCACTATATTGCCTAGAGAACGAATTCAGGAGTCTAAGAGGACTGGTGAGTGAGAGGAAAAACAGATAATTTTTAGGAAAAAATTGGACTAAGTGTTTTAACCAAATTAAATATACATAAATATCTTTATGCTTATTGTGTTTACTTTTTATTTTTTCATTCTTATTTTTTCTCTTCTATTTTTTTATATATGCTTTTTAATATATTTTTTTATTATTCAATTGTATATTTCATGTTTTTATCTGTTATTATACTTTTTATGTTTGACATATGATTTTGAATAACTGATACATAGCCACAAAACTACACCAACATTCAGGAACGTTCCCAAAGACTAGTTGTGTGGCGATTCCAAAAATTGTACCAAAGTTTAAAGAAAAATATATATTTGTAAATTTGGATTCTTAATAAATAAAAATAAGTAAAAATTTTTTTTTTTAAATCTTACCTTTTAAATTGGTTTTAACATTAGTTCTTAAAAATATTTACTCTACTTCATTACACTTATTTTTTTGGTTTCATTAATGATTGTGCTTTCAATTTTAATTTTTACTCTTCGTGATATCCTTATAAAGTGGTCATTGGATTCAAAATACGTTAATAATTTTAAGTATTTTTTTTATAAATATAAAGAAGTTCGTTACGTAGAACGAATACAATATAACATGTTATATTGTATTCGTTCTAGATAGATAGGTAGGTACCTACATTATTCTCAACGGGTAAGGGTTAAATATTTGCCTCCGCTGTATACCGAAAACCACCTTCGTCATAAATATTCTACCCCAGCCTACGTGAATCACATTAACAAAGAATTCAATAGGCAATTTAAATTCCGTTTATCGGCGGAAGGGTTAATTTGAAGTTCCAATGCTTCTTTCGTAGACGTGCGAGGCGTTTCGTGTTATTAGGTTTCACATAATTACATTACAAAATACGACCCAATTCGAAGCACGGATCCGCAAAATGTATCTAATGAAGACAATTCCCTCCATTGACATTATTATGGGATTTCCCGAAATACGATGAAATAAAACGCGAGAAACAAACTATGGAATTCTCGGATATGAAATGGAAACTTCAATTTATTTCTTTCATAGTAACGATTTTAGTTGATTTTCGTTTCCTGAAAAATATAACACTGTGTGTATAATATAACTGCCAATATAACTTTACAATTATTCACTCATCTAAATACTTACATATACATCAGTCGGCCTTCCATCCCCCACAATTTAAAATTATTTACTCATCTACATACTTACATGTACATCTTATGGTTTTCTCTCCCTCAACCTTTAGTTCGATTCTCTCCCTCCATTTCCATCCTTTCCCATTTCTATATTATTTTCTTCCGATTTCATTGTCTTATTTTATATTGTGTATCTTTCATTTCTTTTTTTTTCATTATTTTTCATTATTTTGTTCTTGCTATTGTACAAATTAAACTGTCCAGTTTTCATTAGAAAAATAATATACTAATAATAACTAAGGTTAGCCTGTTCTTAGACATTTTGCGTCAATTTTCAGTTGGTTTTCATGAAATATATTATAAATAATATAATATCCGATTCATTTTTTATTATATTATGTATATGATATTGTCTACTCTACGATGATAAAATAAGAAAAATATGTGAAAATAGATTAAACAAATAATTTTAAACGAACCTAGGTATATCCGTTTTCATTATTTTTCCCTGGTAATTTGTGATTAAATTGGATTTAAATTATAAATGTGTCATTGAAAACCATTATTTTCTTAGAAGCTATATTTTTGTGGGTTCCTTGTCATTTTAACTTCCTATATTATTAAAAACTATATTAAACCATTGATTATCCACATCTCCTTTGGATTCTTTCAAGTTGCCGGAAATCACAAGCTTGTCCAAGCTGCCGAAATGTCTAATGTCCAAGGCATCATCATGAGCCTTTTGAAATATTTAACTCCCGTAACGCGAGACATTGGGGTGTCGAGCTGTTCGAGGTGTTATCAGTAAAGAAGACTCTTTAGACGATCCACTGGAAATGCAAGTGAAATTTGCTAATTTTTCTCAAGATTCTCTCGCATTTTGTTTTATATTTTAGTTTGGAAATTGTTATTCAAAAAAAAGTGCATGTCACAAATTAACATATTCAGTAATATAAAACCCACAAATCGGAGCGATTTTCTACATTTCTAAAACATCGTTGGTGTGGTAATTAATTAATTGATTAAATAATTTAATTTGTGAAATTAAAGAAGAATATTCATATATAAAATATATGAAACCTTATTAATACATTTTAATTTGATAGGTTTCTATACAAATATGTGATACAAAATAGAAGAAAAGCTATGAGAAAATTTGGTGAATTTTGTTTGACTTGCCAGCCTTAAGGTATTCAAGGTATTATTTTTATATTGTAGATTGAATAGCAGTAGAGTGAATTGAATTGAATCACCGGGATCAATCAATTATAGGATACAGCAAGGAGCGGATATTATTCAGCACCACAGCCCTCTACCCTTACCCGTAATACAAAAGCATTTTGAAATACGGATATTATTCAATTCCAACCTTTATTGAGTCCATCCTAAAGAACAAGTACCTATGCAAGTAATTTAAATCAATTTCCATAGAATTGTCCAATAAAAAGGTACGTTCTTTTAAATTCAGAAAACCAGGTAGGTTTTAGAAATACTGGCTCTTTTGATAATTTTTACCTAATATTTTATTTTCTTCTTTCAAATATCAAATTCATCCGGTAATATAAAAAATATTTTATATTTAGCTTATAAATTTCTGCTTTTATTTATCACGCCATTATGTAGATTGGTTTTTGAACAAAAGTAAAAAAAATGTGTATAGAGACATAACAGCCACAAAAAATGTAATTCACAAAAAAAAAAAATTATAAAATAATAACTTACCGAACTCCGCAGATGTAGTTAGATAAGAGAAAATATAATGCCACACTCTACTACACTGACGCACTACTTTAGCTTTGACCACATTCGTACATTTTCTCGTCCACGCTCTTTGATTAGTGAAGCTATTAACGGGGCTATACTCCAATATTTGATTTTTCTGATCACGCCAGGTCTTTCGCGGACGCTCTCTTATCCTGCTGCCTTCAAAACTCGCTTCATATATTTTCTTTACGTTCTCATACGTTTCACATGACCAAATCATCCCGTCTTTTTCACTCTGTCTACCATGCTACATTTCTTGCATTTGCAGTGTGCACTGGACACTTTTCAGACATGGAGTGAAGTCATTAACCTATCTTTAAATGTCCCCAAATGTCAAGTGATGAGATTTTCCCGTACCCGAACAGTAGTTCACTATGATTACAAAATTGATGGAAAAGTTTTAGTGGTAGATGAAATAAGAGATATAGGGTAATTGTTGACAAAAAGTTTTCTTTAGTCCCTCATATAAACTCATCAGTTGATTGAGGATTAAAAACTTTAGGTTTCTTACTTAGATTAAGCAAAAAAAGAGAATTGAAACTTTCTTATTATTATTATTTAAGACCCTGATTCGACCAATACTAGAATTTAATACAGTTGTATGGAGCCCTCACATGAGTAATATAGAGAAAGTCCAAAATAAGTTTCTTAGATTTAACAATTATAAACTTAACATACCTTCAAGTTACATTGATTACAACATTCTTAGATCTTTTAGCTGTCTTGATAAACTAGAGACTAGAAGAATAGTGATGGACATTCTCTTTTTACACAAACTAATAAACTGTAGGTACTATCGACTGTCTTCAACTACTAGAACGTATCTGCTTGCGTGTTCCGTCTCGCATAACTAAAAGTCGTGGAAACTTAAGCTACTAACTACTTCTTTAATTCTCCATGGCGAAGGCTTCCTAGACCAGCAAATAGATACGAGCAACTTAACGTCTTTGCAAATAACTGTACATTGTTCAAACATATATTAAAAGATTACTAGAATTTGTCGAATTGGACTTAAATAATTTATTTGTATTTGTATGTAAATTTTTAATTATATTATGACTTTCAAAACTTGAGTTATTGCTTTTCACTCTATATTATTACATTTTTTGTTTTTAATTTCTATTATATTATTTTTTCCTTATGCTTCTGCTTGTTGTATATTTCCTTCTTACTTTATATTATATTTATCTTTTTATATTTGTATCCGTCTTTAAAGTACTTTCTTTCCACTTTGTCATTTTTTTACGCCTCAGGAGGCCCAATTATAGAAGCGAAATACATCGCAAAACACTCAGGTTTGAGTATATCATTTAGATTAAAATTGTGCCCTCACCGGGTATCGAATCCGGAACCATCGGTGTGAGAAGCCAGTGTCATACCCACTGCGCTACGAGGGCCGCCTATACTTTTTTTTTACTTTTATGTTTACATGTTATTACTTTGATGTATTTCTATCAATTTTATTGTGAAAAACGCGTCAAATTCGTTCTCTTTCTTCGGGGTGGTCGTTTTTTTTGTAAGATTTCAGAGCCAAGGGTAATTCTGCGAACGAATTAATATTTTTAAATTTTGTCGTAAGAACACCCTCATGGTCGTAGCTGCACATGTTAGAAAGACATAAATTTCTAAGGAGACGGGGTACATGATTTTTACCAAATTTTCTCCGAATCCGTGCTAAGGAAGCTATTAGTTTCTAAAACCGACATTTAACATTGTTTGTCAGGCCGTCCATTCATTGTAGAAAAATTTCGCCTTGCTTCCGTATTTGTCTCGAACGGCAATAAATCGTGTTGACGTTCGCCAGGGTGGTCTAAAAGCTAAATGTACCTAGACGTGCATTCCATCTATTGTTTGATTAGACTAATTATTAATAACAAGATGTATATAAGAGCAGCAGATAATAAAAAGTTAGCTGGATTGCGATATTTTAATATATAATTATAGGTAGATATAGGTAGACAATGATTAGGATTCATTTATTAATTTTAAATGTACATAATTATAAAATTATCAATCAATTGTAGTTAATCTAGTTGTAATAATGTATTTTTGCTAGTGATTATGTCATAGTTCGGTTGATCACCGAAAATAAGTTTAAAAATAAGGTATGCTAAGATGTATTTTATCGTATAGATTTAGGTAATTGTATAGTTAATTACATAGCGTATAGGTAATTGTATGTTAGGTATTTAATAATAATTTTATCTTATATAATAATCAAATAATTTTTAATGTAAGTAATTGTATGTAAAAATTATTTATAAGTGATATTAATTTTAAGATTTTTATTTCTTGTTAGTTAAGATTAATTAAGTAAAATAATATTAAGAGGCGTGCCCGAAAATTAGGCCTAACGAATAAGATTTAGTGTTGGACAGGAGGGTAGTGGCCAAAACGTTGAAGGGAAGCGAGCGGACGCTGAAATGCATAAAAACCCTGCGTGGCCACTCCCACAAGCAGTTGGGACTTGGAAGTAGTTGGGGGTAGTTCGTTGGACAAGCAATTGGGACTTGGAAGTTTAGTGAGAGTAGTTAGTTGGAAGTGGGGTTGTATGTGAAATACGGCGTCGGCCGGCAGCGATGAGGTGGCTGTCGGCCGACCATCGATTAAGTGAACCGCGGAAGGAGTGCCGGAGAGAAGAGCAAAGAGATCTCGGCTAGTCAGAGCGACAGTCGAGAGGACCACGCCGAGAAGCCCCAGCGGAGGAAGAAGACTCCCTGGAGAGCCGGGTGGTCTGACGTGATCTTGACTGTCAAGGCGACAGTCAAGCAGGTTGAGGAGGACGTCTGCAGTCCACCAACAGCGGCGTCAGGTGGATTGATGTAGCCTGACGTGGCCGCTGTTACGGACGAGGAAGAAGAGGACAAGGGCGGAGCCGAAGACCATTGGAGATGGTCAGCTGGTTATCAGGGCGATAACCAGCCCACCGCCAGCGCAGAAGGAGACCAGCGTGAGATGGGCCTCACGCCATGCGTCATCTTCGGCGTCGCTGGAGCAAAAGCGCGAGGGAATCGCGCGGCGACGTCGCTCCGTGATGCGTACAGCGTCGCGTCGCCGGACCAGGACGTCGCCACGTTCACGACGGTAGAAAGGTAGAAATAAGGTTAGATAAAAAGGCTAGATTTAAAGAGTAATTTCCAATTTCAATTATGTAAGTATATGTACGATTCAAACTTGAATGTTTTCATTTAAAATTTTCCAACCACCATCCCTTAGTGATCATCGCTCCCCAAATTGTTTGATAGCACGTCAGAGCGGCGATCGTAGCCGGGGATCTGCCCTCTGAAAAGTGGAAAATGACCACGAGTGCGTATCAACTTTTTTCTTTAGACTATATATTACCTATCTATTGTAAAAGCCCCACAGGGCGTTAATTAATAAATAAATAAAAAATAAAAAATTTCTCACTCTACCGAACATAGATTTTCCACGCTTGCACCTAAACGATGCACCACATTTCCAAATAATTAAAATTAAATAATTATATACGAGTAATCTCCTTATATGTTTTAATTATAAAGAATTCCACGACACAGCCGCTCCAATTGCTATCTATAAATCCCTCATCAGAAGCCTACTGGAGTTCTCATCAACAATTTGGTCACCCAATTACGAAATTCACAACTACAGAGTCGAAAAAATCCAGAAAAAATTCCTTAAATCACTGACACACAGACAAGGCCTAAATGAGTTGCTCGATACGTACGACAAAAGACTCAAAAATTTCCATATAATCTCATTAGAAAAAAGACGAAAAATCACAGACCTTATGACACTCCACAAAATAGTAAACAACAAACTAGACTCGCCCTCAATACTCTCGCAAATAGATATTAATATACCGCCCGGTCCCTGAGATCCCAAACACTATTCCACACAAAGGTCTACAACACCAACATAGGTTATTTCTCTCCTCTACCTAGAATGCTAAACCAGTACAAGGAGGTCATGTCATGTAACCCCAACATTGACATATTTCACATGACACAACCTCAGTTTAAGAGAGAAATTATATCGCTCCTGACCGAAAATAGTTTGAGCGTGTAAGACGGACTCTTCGGAAATCGACCTAAACATAAATTTTATAGCCACAAAGCGCGGGTACACATTTTCTGACTTAGTTGACCTGGGAGCCTACATGCCTATTATGTCGTGCGGAGAATGTGAACTTCGTTCATCTTGTAATCACTTACTGTAGTATACTTATATTGTATAATGTATTAATGTTTTATTTTAATGTATCATCGTAAATTGTAACTGTACTAATCACCTTGTCCTAAATGACTATCCATTAGGGTCATTCTGACCTGTCGATAGTCTTTAAATTTAAAAAAAAAATATATATATATGATTATCGAAACTCATATTTTTTATTTCATTCGTAAGCAATACATCCTTCCTATATTTTAAAAATCATAATAATAATTAATATGCGTTATTATTTGTTCAGCCACGTGAAGTTAACTTTCAACAATGCGGTAATGACAATGTTTCCCCTCAAATTTTATGAATCTCGTGTAAACAATAAATTTACCGGATAAAAGCGCAATAGCGGAAGTAAACAATTTTCAGCAAACGATTCCACCCCGCGATGGAGCTGCGGAATACCGTCCGCTTGAAACGTAAAGTATGCGGTTTAAAAGACATTCTACTGTCCCGTAATGCCTTTAAAAGTTTTTGCTGAATGCGCATTAACGTGCGGACCCGCCAGAAAATTATTAATTCGCTCGCTACCTCTATTCGTTTCGACTCATATACATAATTGTGGAATATTTTATATTATAATAGCACTTTTGTCATTTTTAATGGTTCTATTTATTTCGGTTTACAAAATGCTTTAACTGAAATCACAATTTTTCGTATATAATTTTTTTTTAATTTCACATAGGTATATTTGTGCCTTGACAACAAATAAAAAATTAGCATTCGTATGTAGTAAAGTTGGCAAACTAAAACTCATTTTTTACATTTTTAAATCAATAATGTTTATTCCACATTTTATAATGAATTCAGAACTGAACATTGCGCCATTTTTTGTAAGGCTAGCTGGAGAGGATAAAATGCAACACTCTTCTGTCCTGGCAAGTGTAATACTTTATCATGGGGAATTATATTATATTTAAGTATTTATATATAATGCAACACTAAAGAGTTATTCAATGTACATCGTAATTTTTCTATGTATCTAATGTTTGAATAAATGAATTTCCTGATAAGTTATAATAGAATGCATTTGAAAAACATATATTTTTTATGTGAAATGTAAACAAATATGATAGAATTATTACAATGGCTTGTATCGTTATGGCATTAATTTGAATTATTTTGGTGACAAAATATGTACAATTTGTAATAATATCTGGGAATTTTAATTTTTGTTACGAAATTTACAAAAAAATAATTAAATGACAATTCTGTTATTTTCTAATTATTAAACATAGAAATTCACTAAAATAATGGATGAAAATTCTAAATATTGAAGAAAAAATCAAATAAAAGCTTATATATACATTATATCTATATTCCTCGATAATTAAAATAACTTTTGAATTTCGAAACTCATTGTGTTTATTTAAAACATCACCATTGTAATAAAATTTCTCGAGGATACGACGAATAATTGAATATTTAATTTATCTAAGATTGCAAAAAATATTTAAATAAACTAACTGAAATAAGATGTTTTTTAAAAGCTAAGCCTTTCTATATTATTTATAAATAAACGCGCCAATTTATTTCCCTAATTAGCTCTTAAGTCTAATTCATCGACACGAAAATTTTTGAAATCGTATAAAGTTTCCTGGGACGACTAACATTGAAACAACATTCTCGTTTACCTGTTACATACATTATTGTAAATTTTTGTCAAACAAGTCAAATATTAACCTACACTGCAGTATAAATTTGTCTCAGATATACGCGACGGTGGAAATTTTTTCGCTGTAACTCCTATTTTTCTTCCTTAAGTTCTGCTATTTTTTCTTCTTTACGGGATTAGGACATTCTTCCCTTCTACAAGATATAAATCAAGATAAAAAAAGCGATAGAGAGAGAGATAGAGGAGAAGTGTCGTCACAGAATTTCCATTCATATAATAATAATCAATTCTTTTTCCTACTTTAAAAATTCCAAAAATGCCAACTTAGAGGCCTCAAAACGGTATATCTTCATAATAAGAAGGAGAGTAATTTCATTCAAAATTTTCTTGAAAAATATTATGTCGCATTAAACTACCCTATTTTTTATTTTATTTTAAGCTAAATAAATCATTACAAACCTAAAAACCTACCAGTTATATAATATCACAGATATTATGAATGCCAAAAATTATTTCAAATATTGCTAGTTTTTTTTATAAAACATGTATATTTGGATATAAATATGTGTTGCAGTGTTGTTTTAAATATGCTGCTGTAAATTTTTTCATTTTTACTCAAGAATACTCAAAATAAGCTGGATGGACAGAGTTACGAATGAAGATGTTTTGGTTTTAATAAATATAGAAAAAGTAGTAATTAAAACAATAAAAATCCGAAATTCTTAACATCTCAGACATGTGATAATACATCCAGAGAAGTACAAGATTTGCACCTCATAGTGTAAGGAAAGATTTGAAAAGATAGGGATCGAAAATCTTAGACAATACTTTGGCCAGTCTAATCGGGCAGATCTATTTCGGACAACATATATTCAGTAAATAAAATGAAGATAGCGAACGTCCGTTAAACAGATAGGGCGCAAAAAGAAGGAGAAGATCTAAATTCTATCAAATTATCCCAATTATAATAATTTCACTGTCTGTGCGTCTGTCCGTCCATCTGTAACTTCGTGTAACGTCTGTAATTTCATTACAATTCAAGGGTAAAAACGAAATTAAACGGCCGAAGATGGAGCTTGAACCCCGGGCCAGCAAAACTAGCCTTAATTGAACGACGTTGCTACCACCGAGCCTGCGTGACCCGTCAAAAATACAGTGCATGTAAGATTTCGTAAAGATGCGAACCACTTGTACCCATTAAAAAAATTATAAGGTGCACAATATATTTTCTTTAGGTACAATGGCTCGCCTTTGGTTCCCGGTACCGGAACATACTTTTTTCATTTTATTTTCATGTCTATTTTATATATCATATTAAATATTTAATTATGTTGTCGCTTTTTATATTGATATTATCATCACAAGGACAGTATGGCATTTAGTTTTGCGCACAATCGCCACGGTTAAAATATAACCATTAAGTACCAGCAGGGGAAATATAAATACTTATATTTTATAGGAAATATAAATATAAAAAGTTCTAATATTTTGATAAAATTTATTTATGGTTTTGTGTTTAATTTGTAGAACTCCATATTTATTTTTAGCGAAATTTAAAATAAATTAAATTTTAATAAATATTATTATTAAGTTCTATGGGTTAAGTATTTTTATGTGTTACAGCTGTTTCGGCTTGTAAGGCCATTATTGTGTGTTTATTACTGTTTGATAATGGCCTTACAAGCCGAAACAGCTGTAACACATAAAAATACTTAACCCGTAGAACTTAATAATAATATTTATTAAAATTTAATTTATTTTAAATTTCGCTAAAAATAAATTTTGATAAAAGGCGTATATTACCTACTGTTTCCTAAGTGTCGGGTTTCGACCATTAAATATTAATATTTTAGGAACCAATGCGTAAAAGCACTGTCATTTTTGGGATGGATTACAGGTAGTAGATTATTATTTTTTCATAAGGTGTTTAGCGTTTTATATAATATTAGGTCCTTACATATGAAATTGGCGTTTAGTATGGGAGGAACATAAAGCCGATTTTTTTTATTATAATAAATTTATTTAATCAAAGTATGTACCATTGCTATCTATGCACTTTTGCCATTTCATAGGTAGTTCATCGATCCCTTTACTAAAAAAACCATTCGGACGGGAATCAATAAAATCTTTGAAGGCGGTTTGGACTGCCCCATCGGAGTTGAATTTTTTCCTTTGCAAGAAGTTATCCAAATTTCGAAAAAAATGGTAATCTGTTGGGGCAAGGTCCGGAGAGTACGGTGGATGTCTTAGACATTCCAATTGAAGCTCCTCTAATTTGGTAGCCGTCTGTTGTGCAGTGTGTGGTCTAGCGTTATCATGAAGCAGCAGTGGCCTAGAGCGATTAACCAGCCTCGGTTGTTTAGCAGCTAGCTTTTCCATCATGGTTTGCAGTTGCTGACAATAGACATCTGCCGTAATTGTCTAGCCAGATTTAAGAAAGCTGTAATGAACGACACCAGCACTAGTCCACCAAACGCTCACAAGTAACTTTTTTGGAGTCAATTTTCGCTTGGGGCATGGTTTGGCTGGTTCGGCAGGGTTCAGCCATTGCGATGAGCGCTTCCGATTATCGTACAGGATCCACTTTTCATCACAGGTAATGATTCGATTTAAAATCCCTTCATTATTGTGCCGGTTGAGTAATGCAACGCAGCAGTCAACGCGCGTTTGTTGATTTGCTTCACTCAATTCGTGAGGTACCCACCTTTCAAGCTTTTTCACCTTACCAATTTGCTTCAAGTGGATTAAAACAGTTTTATCACTAACACCGCAGCCTGCAGCTAACTCGGATGTGGTTTGCGATGGATCCGCTTCCACAATAGCCTTCAATTCTTCATTATCAACTTTGGTCTCCGGCCGTCCACGGGGCTTGTTCTGCAGGTCGAAATTTCCAGAACGAAAACGTTGGAACCAAAAACGCACTGTGTTTTTTTTTGCGGCACCGTCGCCATACACATCATTAATCCTTCGAGCCGTTTCTGCAGCACTGGTGCCACGGTGGAACTCGTACTCGTAAATAACGCGATATTTCAAGTTTTTCATTTTGTAAACTGAGTGACGCAAAGAAAAAAACAATTGAGGAAAAAACAAATGAATTATAATTTTCAAAACACAAATACATGAGTAAATAGCTGTATAAATTTGGATTTGGAATTCCTAACCAAAGAGAAGATATTTGAGATCAAATTTGCCAGTACGGCAAAACGCCAATTTCATATGTAAGGACTTAATATTTCTTTTGATTACCTGAAAAATTAAATGTACAAATAATTTACTCCATATGTTTCAAGTATACGTATGTTCTGAAGATAATTTGAATCAAATTAACTACAATACAATCCTCATTTCCATAATTATTTATAATAAATATATATTATAAAATGAAAATCAATTTTAATTTATCATGCCACTTAAGTACTGTAAAATGTACTTACTACTCATTTTAAAACAAAGCTAATTTTTAAAATAAAATTGGATAAATGTAGTATCGGTAAAACAACTGGTTAAAACAATGAAAATTGCGGTGCACTGCGTGAAATGATTTCAGATCGCGGTTCAACACACATCAGTGAGTGAAAATTCAATTCAACGGTGTCTGTTTACTATGCACGACAACAAAATAGCATCGCTGTTCGACATATTATTTCGTTATTGTTTCGACTTGTATTTTACATATTCTATAGACTGCCTACAGATGACCCAATATTAATAATCAATAATACCATGACATGCCAGTTCAACACATCAACGCGATAGTTACAATTCATTTAGGATAAATAATGTATAATTCAGAGAAGACTTTATTATTTTCCGATATACTTTCAGAAAACAATATTTTCATATTTATTTTGAAAAGTACTACATTTTTTATTTAAAACTATCTGTTCCTATCCAGTATTGCACGAGTTAAAGATTAAGTTAAAATGAGTTTGTGGGGGGAAAAAAAGATTCCATTGTTTTGCAAGTCTCCAATGAAAACAATGTTTGCATTTAATCTAGGCTGGAATATGGGATATTCAGGGGAAAATGTCGTTTACCTGCCAGGTTCTAAACAAAAATCATGCAAAATTTTAGATCGGCAAACGGTGTAAATTTGTACACAAAATATATCAGGGGAAGGGGTGGGTAAAAGGGGAGGGAGGAAAAGTTGTCTTTGATACCCGCCGGATCCTATAAAATAAACATGCAAAATTTGGGTCAAATCGTTCAAACGGTGTAGATTTGTACAGAAATAAAGAATATATATAGGGAAGGGGATTAGATAAAGGGGGAGGGTAGAAATCTTTCCTGTCTTACCCACCATATCCTAAAGAATAAGTTTGCAAGTTTTAAGTCAAACTGTGTATAGGGGGAGGGAGGAAATGTCACCATTGTAACCTACTAAGTCCTAAACCTAAAGAATAAGTATGCAAAATTTGAGTCTGATCGGTCGAATGGTACAGACTTGCATCGAAAATATATCAGGAGGAGGAGTATAAGGGTTGAGGAAATGTCGCCATGTTACCTGCCGGCTCCTATGGAATAAGATTTGAGTTGAATCGGACGAACGGTAACGGTGTCTGTTTGTATATAGAGAACAGACAGACAGACATTGAGTTTCATAGGTACAGACGATGATATAATAAACTGTAGATACGTTACAAGCGTGAAATCATGACAAGTCAAAACTTTGTTTGAGGACGCGACGGCACGCCGAAAAAAGAGTCCCGGGGAAAAGGGAACAGAGTATCGTACACTATTGTAAGAATGAGTATGTTATTTTAGTCACCGTGACTTCAATTTACCAGATTTTCCTGCATTTGATACATTTGAAATCAGAATAGTATGGGAATAACGTGTTTATTTATAATACGTCAATGATATGGATATATATAAATATATATATATATATATATATATATATGAAGGATTATTTTCTAGGATAACCCGCGTATTGTAGTCTTGAGAAAGACTGTTATATTGTACCCAACGTTTCGGACAGATAGCTCTGGCCATTTTCAAAGGGATTTTGCGCCTTGTATTTCGAGTTCTGTTTTGAATTGATGGCAAGCACACCCGTTCACTCCAGAAGTCGAGATCCAAGTGAAGCCTTATGTGAGGCTAATTGCTGAGTTTACTTTGTGATCTGATAATTCTTCTAAAATAATCCTTCATCTTTTACCCGCGAAAATCTTAATATTAACTATATATATATATAATATATATATATATAATTATATTATATATATATATTATATATATATATCTATATATGATACAAAAGTGTGATCTAAAATATCTGTGTAAAATATTAGGTCCTTACATATGAAATTGGCGTTTTGCCGTACTGGCAAATTTGCTCTCAAATATCTTCTTTTTGGTTAGGAATTCCAAATCCAAATTTATACAGCTATTTACTCATGTACTTGTGTTTTGAAAATTATAATTCATTTGTTTTTTCCTCAATTGTTTTTTTCTTTGCGTCACTCAGTTTACAAAATGAAAAACTTGAAATATCGCGTTATTTACGAGTACGAGTTCCACCGTGGCACCAGTGCTGCAGAAACGGCTCGAAGGATTAATGATGTGTATGGCGACGGTGCCGCAAAAGAAAACACAGTGCGTTTTTGGTTCCAACGTTTTCGTTCTGGAAATTTCGACCTGCAGAACAAGCCCCGTGGACGGCCGGAGACCAAAGTTGATAATGAAGAATTGAAGGCTATTGTGGAAGCGGATCCATCGCAAACCACATCCGAGTTAGCTGCAGGCTGCGGTGTTAGTGATAAAACTGTTTTAATCCACTTGAAGCAAATTGGTAAGGTGAAAAAGCTTGAAAGGTGGGTACCTCACGAATTGAGTGAAGCAAATCAACAAACGCGCGTTGACTGCTGCGTTGCATTACTCAACCGGCACAATAATGAAGGGATTTTAAATCGAATCATTACCTGTGATGAAAAGTGGATCCTGTACGATAATCGGAAGCGCTCATCGCAATGGCTGAACCCTGCCGAACCAGCCAAACCATGCCCCAAGCGAAAATTGACTCCAAAAAAGTTACTTGTGAGCGTTTGGTGGACTAGTGCTGGTGTCGTTCACTACAGCTTTCTTAAATCTGGCCAGACGATTACGGCAGATGTCTATTGTCAGCAACTGCAAACCATGATGGAAAAGCTAGCTGCTAAACAACCGAGGCTGGTTAATCGCTCTAGGCCACTGCTGCTTCATGATAACGCTAGACCACACACTGCACAACAGACGGCTACCAAATTAGAGGAGCTTCAATTGGAATGTCTAAGACATCCACCGTACTCTCCGGACCTTGCCCCAACAGATTACCATTTTTTTCGAAATTTGGATAACTTCTTGCAAAGGAAAAAATTCAACTCCGATGGGGCAGTCCAAACCGCCTTCAAAGATTTTATTGATTCCCGTCCGAATGGTTTTTTTAGTAAAGGGATCGATGAACTACCTATGAGATGGCAAAAGTGCATAGATAGCAATGGTGCATACTTTGATTAAATAAATATATTATAATAAAAAAAAATCGGCTTTATGTTCCTCCCATACTAAACGCCAATTTCATATGTAAGGACCTAATATTATGAACGTAAAAAGTTATTATTACAACAACAAAAGTAAAAGTATTATACCTACCTATTAATTCTGTCGATCAACGCGACGTTCGATATTCAACATTATTGTGACGGATTAGAAAGTTTTTGTTTAATAAATTTCAATTATTTACTAAAAGCAGCAAAAAGACAATAAGACCAATGATTGGACGTGGAAAAAATGAAAATCTTGGACTATCGAGGAAGATAGTTGTGGATTTATGTTAATTAAAATACATTTAGATATTACGTAACTCGTTATTACGTTATTTAACATTTTAATGCGAGGTACATTCCGTTTACTTTGCGAAAGTCACTTGCGACATGGTAATTGTTTAGTGGTATTCTTTTTTTTATTTTACAATAGCTGGTCGTACCCAGCGCTTCACAAGTCGGGGGTTAGGTTGAAAATTAGATTGTGATGGGAAAAAAAAGATTCCATTGTTTTACGAAGCCTTTAAAAAACATGTTTCCACAAAATCTAGGCTCGGATGGAGGGGTTGTCCAGGGGGGAAATGTTACATATGTTTACCACCAGGTCTTTAAGAATATTTATGTAGAATTCAGGAATGGAATACAGGGGGAGGTTGGAAATGTCGCCTGTGTTATCCACGGGTCTTAAAAAATAAACGGATAATTAAACTACGTAGATTTGTACAGAAAATATATCAGATGAGGGGGTGGGGTAAAGGGGAGGGGATAAATCACGGTGAGGGGTGGGGTAAAGGGGAGGGGATAAATATCGCTTTTGTTACCCGCCGGGTCCTAAAGAATAAGTATGCTAAATTTAGGAGAGGGGGTAAATGTCGTTTATGTTATCCGTCGGGTCCTAAATAATAAATAAGCAAAATTTGGATTAGATTGGTCAAACGGTACAGATTTGCATTGAAAATATATTAGGAGCTAGGGTAGAGGGGAAGGGGGAAATGTAACTTATGTTATCCGCCGGGTCCTAAATAATTAGAATGCAGAATTTGAGTCCGATCGGTCGAACAGTATAGATTTGCATTGAAAATACAACATGGCAATAGGAAGGGTAAAAGTAAAGAGGGTAAATGTTACCCGCCGGGTCCTAAGTAATAGTTATACAAAATTTGAGTTGAATCGAACAGACGGTGTAAATTTGTATAAAAAACAGACATTGAGTTTTATAGGTATTGATAGTGCGTGTTTCTTTTACGCCCAACAGATGGCGCTGTTTTACAAAAAAAGCATATTTTTGGTATCGTTATATATATTTTGTCTCATACTAATATAAAGGTAGGTACCGGCGCTTTTTTTCAAATATTTTGTACGAAATCGAATGGAACGTTGTGTTGTGTCAAAATTTCAAAACAATAACTTAGGGGAGCGGAGGGTGGTTTTAGCCAAACGCACAACAGCAAAAAACACCTGCCGTTGTCTAGCGTTAACCTTTTCCATTCCCAATGCTTCAGACAGCAACACGCGCCATTCGGCCGGTGATCGTTATCTAGAGAGCGCGTTTGACGTTTAGCACTGTTTGTTTACGGAAATCATCGGTTGATTTTCAAGCTGTAAGTACATTTATCACAGTTACTTTGTAAAATAATATTGATGTTGGCGATCTTTGATAGCTTGACATTAGACCTAATGTGCCTCAGCATTCAAAATTCCACTTTTTACACAATTTTTTGTCAAAAATATTTCGGATTCCGGGTTTAGGATAATACCGTTCACAGTCATGAAAAAATCAAAAAGGAGCCAAAAATATGCTATAAATGAAGGGGAAAAGAATTTTTAACTTTTTCAAAATCGATTTTGATGATGATACTACAGCAGTGGTTCTTCGTGATAACGACGATAATGATGGAGTGTACTATGATGAAGGATTACTGGGTGTAGCTAATGCGGTACGCACTATTTGTGGAGAATTTGGCAAGAATATTAAACTCCGAAAAAATTTTTTTAAAGACACTATCATAAAACCAATTAAAATGACTGTGGAACTGTATCTCATTGAACGTTTAACGCTTTATATTTATCACATAATTTCAACCTAAATTTAGGTGTACGGGAATACCCTCCTCTCCGCTAAGACGGTTTATGATTTTGGACAATTTATTTACATTTTTTTTTATATAAATAAATAGTAGGTATATAAAAACAAAGTAGGTGTACAAAAACATCCTCGTATTCGAAAGCAACGTTGTGCCAAAATTTCAAAGCATTCGGTGAAGACCTTTACTATTTAGATTAGCGATTTTGTACAAACGAACACTTACATTTTTATTTATATAGATTGAATGTTGTTTCGTTTTTTGTTTAAGGAAATAATTATTTCTAGAACCGGTTGTAAACTCAAGCGGAATTTAATTGAAATCAAAAACACATTTGTAATAAATACTTAAATCTCTTCAAATCAAAAGAACTCTCAGATACTCACCTCAATTATAATTCTAGCTTTATAATATAGCTTTTTAGATATGTAAATGTGTATGCTGTGTAAAAACTTATTATAAATTTGCCATTATGCTTAATTTTCTCTTTCTTTTTACTACTTAGAGCTGATCTTTCTCATCTACTCCTGAGTCTCCTTCTTTTGTTTGAATCTTTTTTATTTCTGTGCAACAATTCATATATATTATTTTTTATTTACAGATTTATCATGTTGAAAAAGGGTGTGCCTCATCTAATTAGTTACCATTGTATACCAATGATTTTAAAACAAAGTTTCTTCGAGTTCAATGATTAATATGTCAGTGTCAAGTTATTAACGAGCAACACGAACTACTCACAAAAGGTGCGCATGGGAGTCCCGATCGATTTTAACTTTCCCGAGAAATTTCTGCCGATGGCTTTTGCAGAAATGTTTTTCATTAATTCATTAAGAAATTTCTCAAAGCAGCGGTATATTCTCTTTTGAACGACGAATTTCTAATCTAAAGTTCTTAGAAACTTCAATTTTGCTATGAAATATTTTTAACAATACTTAATAGGTGCTAATGTACTATTTATTTTTTATTTATTTCAAAAAATCCTTGTTTACAATATATAGGTACTTAATAATAATTTAACAATAAAAATATAAGATAAGATAACAACATTTTTATTTATTTTTACTTTTCTTTACTAGTATTTATATTTCACCGTTTTAATTTTATTTGCGAATTCAACTAACCATTTCATCGAAAATATTATGTTATTATAACCTACTGAGAAAACCTAGAAAAACCTTACATTTTTCTACTTTATGATAAAAATATTGTGTTAATTTATCAAAATATTATAAGAAGTAATGTGTTTTTATCAAAATCCAAACATCAGCCAATAGATATGATACACAAACTGGAATAATAAATATTCTTATACCGCAAATAAAACCTTTTCTTTGTCATAACCGAAACATCATTTTTAATATTCCTTTACATTCACTGCTGATTGAAATTTTTTACGTTAATTTTGGAAAACATTTTAGATTATGTATTTCGTACATTGGTTTTTATAAATAACAACAACCGGATTAAGATGATTCAATAATTGGTTGATTAAATATATTCATTCAATTGGTTGTATAAACAAAGTTTATAATTTAAAATTATAATAAATCTCACAAAGACGAAGCTATTTATATGTTAAACATGTGTGGACGTCTTTTACAGGGAAGCCCAGGGCTAATGGCCTGTACGATCTGGCTCATGTTATTACTTTATATAATGAAACGTTCACCAATTCACCGTTAAAACATCCACAGATTATCAAAATTTTTAAAGTAGTGTAAACGTTCTAAATCGGTATTCTTTCAAATATTTGAAGGGACTTTGTTAGAGATAACGATAATCCCTCCTATGACATGGTATACATAGCCAATGAACTAAGTAACTGAACAGATAAAGTCACACCATCAATAATTTTACATCTGGTTAATAAATTTTATTTCATTTGCTAATTGAATGCCTCTCTATCACATTTGTGATCGCAAGATGGATCGTTTCTCAATGGAATCGAAGTAAACGTTTTATAAAAAATAATAAAATCAGTGCAATATGTGGCACTAATGGTTTTGACGATCGCCTTGCGATCTGGCGATTGGTATTTCGAGTTCCATTCTACCAGCAAGTTAGTCCTTTTTCCTCTATTTATATTTAAAAAAATAATTTTTAATATAAATAAATCGTTTAGAAAAGAGAAAAAAATAACGTACACACACACTCAAAATATTGAGGGATTTTAGCCCTAAAATCTTTGAGCAAATAGAAGCACGTGATTACCTGTCGTTATGATTCCCATTCCCATTCAATTTGGGTTAGCATAATTAACCCTAACAACGATTGGAGAAACCCACCACTAACGAGGATCTTCGGATTTTCTCGATTAGCCTTTTTCGTATATCCTCTAATAATATTTGTAAAAGGATAACCGAAATTTTGAAATATAATAATAGCAAAATTTTTATTCAAGTTTAATTAAAAAATACAGCATAAATGAAATCCTCTTTACCTTTATAAATTGTGTGAGTCCAGCAATATCTAAATAATCCAAAAAGCTGCATAAAAAATATATAATAATATTTTGTACATGCTCCATGAGTGAATACACTTAAAATATGCCGAAAATAATAACTTTTCTGAAGACGCCAAAATAATCTATCTTTTATTTGTATACTTTTACGAGTATGTTAACTGTCAAAGAGCTACAATAGTAATAATCAGTAGCTTGATGGTGTAGTGGACATGACTCTCGCCTAGTAATCTGGTATATAGTGGTCGGTGGTAAACAAACCTTACCTAACTTAACTTTATAAATTATAAGAGTCCAGCAGTATCTAAATAATCGAATAGGGTATATAAAAAAACTAGCTATGCCCGCGCGGCTTCGCACGCGTAGATTTTTAGAACACTGTTTGGATCGTCATAGAACTTTCGCGAAGCTTCTAGAACATTCTCTTTCCAGAACTTTCAAGAAATCCGAATGTACAGGAACCTTCTAGACACACCGACACATTCCGCCACTTAGTTTGGAACCTTATAGAACTTTCGGGAAGTTTCAAGAACCTTCTCCTTCCAGAACTTTCTAGAGCAGTTTTTCCGGAACCTTCTAGACTCACCGACACAGTCAGCGCGCCTATTTTGAAACAATCTGAAGCATTTACGGCCTTCCCATAAAATAAAAATGTGCTAGAAAGCACATTTTCGTCACCCACTCTGACCCACGCACGGCCATCCCCACCAAACTCTCATATTTTCGATGTGACACCAAGGGCTATCCACCACCATAACCACCGGTGGGTTGTGGATAAACTCTTGGCGGGTAGGGAAACACGGGTTTCTTTTTATATATTGCCATGTGTCCCGCGGATAAACCGCCTTACCCCCGGGACTCACCACATTCACCGGCTAGCTTCAGCAGGTCGCACCAAGGATCTCAGATAAAGCCATCTCGTCAGCGCTCCACCGGCCGCCCCCGTCTCATATAGATGTGTAGTGTGGACAAAGCCAGCATGTAGTAGGTAGGTGAGAGCAGGTGTAAATTATCAGATTCTCGGGAAATTAAATATGAACAAAGGCGGTGGATTCTATAGTTTATAATTTAATAATACAAAATGGTACAAGAATTCATCACGGTGGCGATCACTGCCGCCCCGCGAGCCATCTTAATTATTGAAAGATTGGAATTGTACACAAAATCGGCAGCGGTCTCCGTCGCGCCGCAAATTCAAATTTAGCAATAATAACAAAAAATTGCCGCCGTAAGGTCCACGAATGACTGATTTAAGTTAACAGAGAATTAAAAAGAGTCACGAGTACACTTCGGGCCCTACGGACGGCGGAAAAAAAATAAAACTACCAATTAATTGTTAGATATAGCCCCTCAATATAACCGCTAAAGGCAAACACATTTAAAATACAGACAAATACGACACACAATTATTAACAACTAAATGTCACTTAGTTCCGCAGCACAGAAAATGGATTTCGGTGGACATCGTCGCGAGCGAAGACGACCGGATGGCCGTCTTCCTGGATGCGCGTCCTACCGACGCTGATGTACTTTCACCATAATCAAAATTAACGATACCCACTTGTTGATTGTAGTGAATGATTCAGACCATACTTGAATCGCGGCGAGTGTCTTTGCTCCACGGCAGGCTCGCCACCCGTCGCGAGCCGATGCGGTCGTGGACCAAAATCATCATCGGATCTGTAACGCTGGTGCCACATCGAGGACCACCCAACTCGAAGAACTCCGATCTCCCGGATAACATTTATCCACGCCGGCGGGTATCAATCTGGCAGCACACAACGAGCGGCCGAGAACAGATCTGCGAAGTCCATCGGGATTCCTTAATGACGACCATCGGGCGTCATTTGCGACGTCCAATCGGGTGTCCTTTACAACATCCCGAACGGGCCCTGAGGGAGACATTACATTCGAATACGAATACTAAAACCATACACGGGAGATGAGGATAAGTGGCCGTGTTTTCTTACCAGAACCCTTGATTTCGAAGACGCGATTCTGGGCCCGAAACCGAAAATCGCGGACGGGCCGCTTCTATCTGACACCTCTCTCTCAATGGCGGCCGCTATTCCAAAGAAAAAAAGTTAGGCATCGTAGCGGACGACCATGCCAGGCGTGCCACTCGCGCGGTAAAACTTAATTAAACGGGTAGGCACCCGTAACATCGAAATATATATATTGATTAAAAAAAATATATAATAACATTTTGTACAAGCTCCACGAATGAATACACTAAAATACGCCAAAAACAATAACTTGTCTAAAGATAGAAAAGTAATTCATCTTTTATTTGTATACTTTTACAAGTATGTTAATTGTCAAAAAGCTACACTGGTAATAATGAGTAACTTGATGGTGTAGTAGACATGACGCTCGCCTAGTGATCGGCGATTCGAGGCCCGTTCCTGTTTGTCCCTACCTAATTCTTGTAGGTACACATAATATCATAATAATACATAATAACTATATAGAAATTCATTAAGGTATTTTTTTCGCCAGGGGCATCCTAGTTTTTGACAGGTAATGGGCCTAGATCAGAAAATCCTTTTATTTTCAAGAATATTTCGAGAATTTTTCTTGTGATTATTAAAAATGTCGACGTCAAGCTATTTAGTGAACGTTCCGAAATTGAAATATAAATTGATAAACATCAATTCACTTATTTATATTATTCCTTTTTAATTCAGAAAGTAAACGACAGTTACGAGAATATCAATTTTAATTTCAGTTTCAATTACAGTTTTATTATTTGATATATGTGTATTTCTCTTAATTTCATTTACTTATTTCTTATTAAATATTACGGGACTCGTTTCCTTAAATAAATTAAAAATATAAATAACATACATACTTTATTTGCAGTTTAGCAAAGAATACTTCCATTATTCGGAAATCGACTAGCGGGAAGACGTCAAAGCTTTGTTTGATATTCTCGTAACAGTCGTTTCCTTCCCGAATTAAAATGGAATAATACATATAAATGAATAAATAATTCATCCGTTTGACCGACCGGACTCAAAATTTGCAAACTAATTCTTTAGAACCCGGCGGGTAACAAAGGTAACATTTGCTCCCCCCTCTTTTACCCCTTCCCCTCACCCTGATATATTTTCGATGCAAATCTTTACAGTTTTACCGATCGGACTCAACATTTGGAAACTTATTCTTTATGACCCGGCGGGTAACATAGGTGACATTTTCTCCCTCCTCTTTAATTCTTTCCCCTCCCACTGATATATTTTTGATGCAAATCTATACCGTTCGAATCGAACCTTTGTTTCCCTCCACAAACTTATAGCAAATGCAATAGTTTTATCTACATACCAATTACTTTCAGAATTCTCCCTTTTGCTTCCGCAAATTTTGAGAAAATATGAACATATGTCGGCTTTTGAAAACATTTATGTTAATTTCACCGGAAAAGATATGCTCTATAACAAAAGCGTTCAGTAAGTATTCTATCTGTAAAATATTTTGCTAAATTTGTGTACCAGGTAAACAACACTCTATTTTCTCTCGAAGTTTTCTCGCCTCAAACTCCACATATATTGAAAAACAATATGGCTTAAATGTTGCGTATGATATTTGAATTATCGTTCTGAAATGAAAAGCGAGAAATAAAAATTGGTTGGGAAAGTTTATAGTCAAATACAAAAATCTGGTAATGATTTGTTTGTTTCATATTGATGATATTATAATTTAATATTAATTGCTTTTTTGGCCATTCATACACAAAAAACAACATAAAATACAATAATTGATTATTTTTTAACACTGTTATTTGGGAAGATTTGACCCACGTGAATTTGAATTTGAGACAAAAATTATATTTAATATACCCCAAAAAAGTGCGATTATATTTTTTACTTAAAAACACACTTTGAAAAACCATCCCCAATAATTTATTATATTTAAATTAAAACCGCGTTAATTTTTAATGAGTGGGAACTAAAGTTAATAATTAAAATCCTCATTATAATCATAATTGCTAAGTGAAATAGGAATTGATTTTCAAGTAACACACGAGTATATTCACTAAAACAAATATTTTAATATTTTAATCTAATCTAAATATAATAATTTATTCGTCTGTCTGTCCGTTACTTCCGTAACTTGCTGTAATGAGGCTGGAATTATAACTTTAGATAATTAGAGTGTGATACGCAATCGGCGCCCGACACGCAATGGCGCAGTCAACACCCAACGGTCATCGTCCACCAAATTTCCGTAATTTTTCACGGGCGTGCGGCTAGTATATTTAATATGAAAAAAAATTGAAAAAATATAAAGAAATAGAAAAAATAAAAAAAAGGAATTAAAAAAGGGAAAGAAAAATGTTTTTATTAAACAAATTACGGACGTTACAGGAAGTTACGGACAGACAGACAGACAATGAAACTGTATTATTTTGATAACGTATATTAGATAAAATAAGATACGAAGACAAAATATTCTTTAGAATACAATTTACTCTAATACTTTCCGTCTATAATATCTCTGGTAATCCTTTTTCCGATGGTCAGGTCGGCGGGACATAGAAAATGTTACAAATCTTTTGCAAATTTACCGGTTCAGTGCAATTTGCCATCATCATTTCCAACGTAACATTCTGGGCGCATTTCCGCGATTTCTTTCGGTTGGTTTATTCCCGATGTGGCGCACGTTCAGGAAATTTCCGTAATTACTATATGACTGCACCAGATGCTTACCATAATAAAATCTCAAATATAACTTTTGATTTGGTAATATTCGTATTTATTATAATGCAAACACATGATACTTGTTTTTGCATTATAAAGTATTTTACGATTTATTATAAATAATTTTTTATCACTTTCAGAAAATGAACTTAAACGCCCAAGATATAAACGCAAGAAAATTTTAGTGGTGTCCTGTAACGAGACTTGAACCCCAACCGACTAGATTACCAGGCGATAGTCTTAATCACTAGGCCAAAAAAACTTTTTTTTCTATTTTCTTTTTCATTCTTTTTGAAAAAATTAGAGAAACGAACACGGAATATGTGTCGTATCAATATTCTAACTATTTTTTTAAATAATCTAAATGATTTTGCTCCGAGAATAAGGCTAACTTGGTGGTGTCCTTTAATGGGGCTCGAACCACAATCAATAAGTTACATGGCGAGCGTCACGACCATACACCAACAAGCTTCTCGATTTTTTCCTTGTTTTCGCGTAAGTAGTAGTATGAACTGTATTTAATAGTAATATTTTTAATATTTTACGTTACTTTTTAATAAAGCGCAAAGAAGTATGAATGTTACCGCTTTTAAACAAAAATAAATTGTTATCAATTTATCTGATTTTATTATTATTAAGTATAAATTATATTCATTTTTTATGATTTCCGTCGTATAATATTTAGTATTCCCTTACATTCGATATCAGTAAAACTACCGAAAGTTTTGAAATTTCAATTCATGTAATCGCGCCATCCAGGGAAATCACTTTCCATATCATTTATAAAATGGATAATCGATGTGTAGAAAACTAACGAGGTATAATGTTAGATGTACTTTGAGTAACAAATCAAAATTTCGAAAATTTCAGAATTTATCTCTTAAAAAACACCTAAAACAACTTTATTATATAATACCAAAAAGTTTAACATTACTTTTAATATAATATTTATATATAATTAATAAAATGATATAATATTGTTATTGTCTTCCCTATTACTTACTGAACATTAAACTTAAGTTTCCAACAAAAATTGTATTTAGATAAACAGTATGTTTAACTTGTTGGTCTTGTGGTTAGGACACTCGCCTCGTGATCCAATGGTCGTGGGTTCAAATCTCAGCCCAGACTAGCAAGTTAGTCCTATTTTCATAGCACAAGCTTTTAGCTTAGTTTGAAAATAGTAAGAATATTGATGTGACACGTATTCCGTGTTCGCATCTATATTTATTTAAAAAAAAAAAAAATTAAAATATGATGAAAATTATTTATTAATTTCATTTATAAGAAAATCTTTTTTGGTACAAAATACCTATTATTTGATATGTTCCGTTTACAGATAAATATAATGTTCTGTAGTAATCCAAATTTTAATGAAATTTTATATGCCTTAAGATTTTGTTAAAAAACATTCAAAACAATTAACCAAACTAATGCGTGATTTTTAATTAACGTAGTTAATTTTCAATAAATTTTATGCCAAATTAAACAAATATTTCATAATAATATTAATAAATATTCAACAAATTTATACCAAACAAAAAATAAACATTGTTTATTTTCAATAAATTTTATGGCAAATTATAAAACATAAATTATCAGTTATTACTCTCGGTAGATGAATAGTACAAAATGCCTTAAGACCTGATTGATGTTTAAAATAATATATCCAATTTTCACGAAAAAGGCGACCTAAAAATTCACTCATTCACTGAAATTGAATTATTCAAGACATCGTTTCGTTCACATAAAAAATGATGAACAAAAAATAAAATGTGGTGTTTTAAAATTAAACGGGATAAATTCCCCTTCTGAACCTGTCGTCCATTTCTTTAAACAATAGACGAGGGTGATAAGTGCACATTCTTGCCGTTATAGATTTTTTTTCAATTTATGTTTTTCAACCGTTTTTTGAAATCGAACCATTATTTTATTACTTTTATTCTAATAAAAGTTAGAAAAATTTTATAAATGTTAATTTTTTTAATGAATATCTATATATATCAATATACTCTATATATATATATATATATATTAATATAAATTGATTGGATTTTTATGTTGAAATGGATGATAAAGTGAGAAATAATTTATAAAAATAATCAATTTACAGATATTCATTTTTAAAGGAAACAGGATAGACGGTTATTATTTTACGTTGATTTATATAACAGTATTGTTGCATTACATATTTTGAGTATGTCAGTCATCTTGGGTGTTCATATGGTTTTCGACCTGTCGTGCGGCTAGCTTAAGTAATTACTTAGTAACGGTTATACAATGTACCGTTCACCATTTCTACTGATAGACTAGTACATCTATCATATTTTTTAAAATTGTACATATGTATGTTTAGCTTACACAACTTGTTTCGTATGTATGTTGCATTTTTACTACCGCCACTTGCTGTCGAAAGCTTTATCATTTTCATAATCAAATACAGATTTAACTATTGATAATGAGATATCTCTATGCTGATTGTAGTTTTTAAAGCAGTATTCTGTATATGCGTGTACGAGATTCTTTCGAATTATTAACATTACACTAAAATACGCCCGAAAATTAATAAAAAAAATCTTACTCCTTTGAGATCAGTTTTTATATATTCAGAATATTTTAAGTATATTCAATTTTTCAAGAACTCTATGAGACGTAAATGTGTAATATATCTTGATTATCAAATCTTTATGTGTATTTAGATAACATGCAGATAAGTGTTAACAGCAACGTGGTGCCCGGTTGTTAGGGGCGGTGATTAAAGAGGGTGGTGTGAAATGCACATATTATTTTAACGTGAATATTGTAACGAGGCTAAAAAAAATCACGCACTTCTGTCAATGTGACAGTTGTTTGAAGTTGGCACAATACTACCGAAGGATCTGGAATCACCTCCGACTTTCGAGAAACATCTACAAAAGTCTGGAAAACGCGAGGAACTTCTCGAAAATGCGGGAAACTTCTCAAATTTCGATAACAGCATTAGCCAATATAAATACGATACCAGTTAGTTATTTTCCGTATGCGTTGAAGGTAGCTGCGGGCGGCGGATCAGGCCGGCAAAGCGAGCGATAGCGGCGAGTCGCCAGTGGTATCAAGCGAGCGGTAATTCGACAGCGATTCTAGAAAGTTCTTACGTAGCGAAATAAAACCGAAGCGAAATTAATAAGTGCAGAAATTGATGGAATATTCTAGTGAACAGTGAATAAAATGTTAAAGCGAATATAAAGTGTCTATTTACGAGTGATAAATTTGCAAAATAGTTTAATTTAAGGAATAGCGTTACATTTAATAGTGATAAGTGACCTTGTACATAAATTTAATCCTGTATTAAATCCCAGCGTTTTCATTAATTCATCCTGCAGCCACGACACGTGACAATATGTTTTCAAAATTGGTTTAAGGTAATAGTGTGTATATTTCAGAAAGTAAGTAAAGATAGAAATTAATGGTGTTAATGAATTGAGGAAGATTCCCTTAGATAGTCAAAAGTTTCTGGATAAAATTCGTAATAATCTTGTATTTGGCAAAGAAGTATTAGCAGATGGATGGATCTCGTCGAAATGAATAAACTCGATACTTGATACGATTGACAAAGAGTTATTTAAAGTGATCGAATGCTTTACAAAAGATAAATAATAAGTATTATCGTAGATTTGAATTAAAATTTTTGTTGATTTCTCGGTAGAGTGAACAGGTTTCACCATTTTTGCTCGTCTCACATTTTTGTATCGAAATATATAATTTAAAAATTATTTTTATCTGGTGACATATATTTTAAATACGGATATCTTGTTAAAATGACAAACAAAATTATATAATTGATTAACAAACCTAAGATGTTTTAAAAATGAAGAAAATTGCTCCACTTTGTGGGCCTTTTATGACTGAATGGCTTCGTAAGATGTCTGTTTCATCCCTTTATTTTAACTCGTAGCGTCTGCGGTTTGTTGTCTGCCGGAAAAACTTTGCATCGATTTTCAATCCTTTTCCCGTTATCCAATCGAGCTGAAACTTTGCAGGCGGACTCGAGGCGACGATCAAAATGATCTAACAAATTTTCGTTAAAATTTTTGTAATAATTTTTTTTTTTTTAAATAGAGATGTGAACACGGAATACGTGTCACATCAATATTCTTACTATTTTCAAACTAAGCTAAACGCTTGTGCTATGAAAATAGGACTAACTTGCTAGTCTGGAGTGAGGTTCGAACCCGCAACCTTTGGATCACGAGGCCAGTGTCCTAACCACAAGACCAACAAGCTACTATTATAGTATAATTTTGGATTTTTCGAAATTTTAATGTTTTTTTCAAATTGAAATCAATACAGGTTTTATGGGTTTATTTATTTTTCCATAATATTACAAAATAAACAATTATCTAAAAAAAAAAAGATTTAAAATTTCTTAGTTAATTTACGCACTAAAAATTTGTGTTTTAAAAAACACTTTTTTTATAATTTGTTATTTTTTCGTGTTTTTTCAACTCTTTTTAGATAGTTGATAATTTTTTTCTTGAATAAATGAAAGTAAGACACATTAATTTTTTTAAATTAATACAAAAAAGAAATAAAAACCTTATTCTAGATTTCAGATTTTTGATATTGAATCAAGGCACTGCGTACTGTATCATAAATTCGTTGCATTTTGATAAAATATCTAAAATAAGAAATATCGTTTGTTCTTTCTTTCATAGTAATCATAAGATGCCGATCTAAGATGATAAAATGATTAAAAAAACTACCTACCTCATAACAGGTATTCTTCATATTATCTAACGAGATAGGTAGTGGCCAAGAGGCTTGCTACATATTATTCTATATTTATATGTACCTACCTATGTGTGTATGTACCTATCAAACAATTAAATGTCTTTTGCTCAATAAACGCTGATATGTCGGAAATGAAATGAAAAATATACATAAAATGAAACAGAAAATTTTATTATGTGTTTAACTATGGTTTTATAATGGCTATATATTATATTATCTTCAGCAAGTGATACGAGATATCGCTATGTGTACTGAAGATAAACAATGTTTTTTTTTTCAATTCCACACACATTTTTAAATTTATTTTTCTAAAAAATGAGAGTGGATGACGCGACATCGCGGATAAGGGTGGAAATACCTCGCTTGGGCTGAAGCATCGTCACTTAAGTCCCAGCACAGCTACGGGAGCACCCTTGCAAGAGCGTGATAAAAAAGCAATCAACGAGAAATGAATCGGAAGTCACCTCTCTTCAGATGACTCCCACACAGCCTCCATATTATTGACATGGACATAAAATATTAAGGTTGGCGGTAGGGTTGAACACATTAGTAAATAAAATAATCTAGTATTTTAGCTTATTTTTAGTTACAATAAAATCTCAGTACAAGGGACTGATTTGATATGATATCCGTTTAACTTATGTCCATTGTAATGTGTGATACAAGAGCAAAGAGAAATAATTAGAATGCAATCATCAAGGATTACCAATTTATAATGTACTTAATTCAAAATCTTATAGGAAACATAGCCGTTAAAATAGGAAACATGATTTTGGAAGGAATAGAAAAATAAAATCTAGAATTCAGTTCATTTTAAGTTACTCGGTGACTACATTGAAAACTTTGTTTGGATATTGCTGCCTTTATACACCCCACATATACCTAATGAAAAGGTTTTCCGAATACGCGTGTTTAAAAAAACATGAAATTATCCGTTTTTGTCTTGTAGGCAAATATGTGTGATTAAAATGACGTACTATTTAATAGTAAGTACCTATTATTATTATTATGAACTAACCTTTAATAATAGTTCTATTATTATATTGTTGCTATTTTTGCTTATTTATTTACCGTATATTGAACACTGCAATATATAACACAAAACTTTAGGTCCTTACCTGTGAAATTGCCGTTTTCTATTACTGGCTAATATGAAGTTCGATATCTTGGATTCAACTTAGAATTTCAAACTCAAACTAACATATTAAAGCAATGACATTGTTGTTTTCAAGATTCGTTATTTACATGTTTTCACTTCGTTTATATTTTCTTTGCTACGGCTATGTTTGCGAGCCGAGCATTGAGAAATTGAAAATTTGCGTTATTTTCGAATACGAACTCCGTTGTGGCATTAACGCTGCACAAACGCACGCGATATCAACGACGTGTAAGAATCAGATACCAAAAATGAACGTGCGTTGTTTGGTATCCCCCGTGGATTTGAATTTTTTTCTGTTTAAAAAGGTATCCAAATTCCAAAAAAAAAAATGTTAATCAGTAGACGCAAGATATGGCGAGTAAGGTGGGTGACGTAGAGAGTGTTTAGTCAAAACTGCTGTAAGAAATATATTGTCAAGAATTGAACATTGTAAGGTGATGGACAAGCTCGCTATCAAGCAATTTCTCTTGTCTACTGCTTTTCCACAACAATGCTCGTTCACATACTACACAATGCACCATCCTAAAATTACAAGAGCTTCGACTGAATGTTCTCCGTCACCCACCTGACTCGCCAGATTTTGCATCTACTGATTTCCACTTTTTTTGAAATTCGAATAATTTTTAAACGGGAAAAATTTCAACTCCAATGAGGAATACCAAAAACGCACATGCTTAATAAATTTATGTACCTGGTTGATATTTCATGGCGTTTGTGCAGCATTAATGCCACAATGGAAACTATTTTCGAAAATAACACCAATTAACACCACCAAAAAGGACGCAGTATAGTAAAATCAAAGAAAAAATAAACGGAGGGAAAAGAAGTAAATAATGAATCTTCAAAAAAGCATGTCATAGCTTTATTATGACATTAATTTGAACTTGAAATTGCAAATTGAACTTTAAACTAGTCAGTATTAGAATACGCCGATTTCATAGGCAAGGACCTCATTTGTTATGTTATATATTACAGTACAAACTACAGTAAATATATGAGCAATTATAGATTAAATTTTCTGTAAAGTTAAATTTTTCATACTTACATACTTAATTTTAATCACACAAATGTGTGTACTTGTTTTAATCGTTCAAAATGGCAATTTCAAAATGTAAATTTAAATATATAAACATATTTTAAGTATTTCAAAGGGTGAAAGATTGGTTTTGGAATATACAAAACGGATGACCGAGTAGAGTGTGGGCAGTATGATAAATCGAAGATAATCACATTTGGTATGGCCAAACAATTCTGAAATATGGTAATCCCGGGAGTGTTAAAAACCGATCTGAACGCTACAGGAATTTAACGTTTGCGGGTGCGGAATAATCAATAAGTTATTATTATTCCTGTGTGACCCAATACTGGAAACACTTTAATTGTGTCTAGGGTTGTATAGATGTTGCAAGGGAAGAGTGGAGCAAAAGAAAATTTTATTAATTTTATTAATGATTAATAAATATTTGGAGAAGGATTCTGCATTAAAGCAAGCGATTTGAGTCGCGCTATAAACAATTATTTAATTTTTTGACATTATTTTAATTGCAATACGATGTAAAAATATATTTTTATTTTGAATATATCATATAGGTGCAATATAATACTTATGATGTTCAGTTCAATAATTAGGCAGTTAAAGCGATTATCGTTGGTGCACCTTTAGTAGTAGATTATGTGGTCTAGCCGTATGTACAAAGAGTACTGAGTGTATTGTAGGCAAATGAATTGGGAATTGAATTGACATTATCCAGTCAGTGATCCACCCCTCTTTCAAATAAAAATTAGTCGAATCTCTCATATTTAATTTCTCCGCTACTCTCACATGTTTCAGTCTAAGAATCTGAAAATGATTCATTGGAGCAACAGGCCAAAAAACGATTTTTCTTAAACTTATTAATCTATAACAAAACCTCCATCACGTAGTCCATATGCTCTCGTAATGTATGCGTTATTTTTCGCACGTCTTCAAATGCATCTTGATATTTGTACAAATTTGTTTGAAAAAATGTCCGGTTGAGTGAACAGGTTTCACCATTTTTGCTCATATCTTCTATTGCGTTTTTCATCACATTTTTGTATCGAAATATATAATTTTAAAATAATTTTCATCAGGTGACATATATTTTAAATACGGATATCTTGTTAAAAGGACAAACTAAATTATATAATTGATTAACAAAACTAAGATGTCCACCCCTCTTTCAAATAAAAATTAGCCGAATCTCACATATTTAATTTAATGTAAAGATTTTAAAAATGATTGTGCATTGAGGCATGCGATTTGAGTTCCGATACAAACAACAATCTAATTTTCTGGCATTATTTTAATTGCAATAAAATGTGAAAAGGATTTCTTATATTGAAAATTATCATATTTTTCTAAATATTACTTCTATTTATTATTTCCATAACAATTAAGTAGGTAAAGTTATTATCGTTGATGCGCTTGTAATAGTAGATTAGGCGGTCTATGTATACATGTATGTATAGAGTACTGAGTGTATTGTAGACAAATGAATGAGAAATGAATAGACATTATCCATCCTGTAACCCACCTCTCTTATAATAAAAAATAACTTAGGAGTATAGATTGATACAGTGCTTCAAGTTCATTTTATAATACAGACCCTTACGGCTTGGAGCGGCGAGTCCATAGTTCGCCTGCTATGTTCGAATTACAATACGAACTTCTCGACCCTCAGCGGACCGAGACTAAACAAAGAGAGAATGGACTGTTAGGCGGCATTTATAAATTCGCGTATTAGTAATTCACGAGAGAATATAAGCAAATGCTCTCTGGATTTTATGCTGAGGTGATTAAAAATTCGAACAGCGTGACCAAGACAGAAAGAAAAATGATTATTTAAGAGCACAACACGACAGCTTCATAGGCAAGTCTTACCTTGTATATCGGGATCAGGAAGGAACGCTCGCTGGTTCAGATCTTCTTTCACAAATAGTTCGTTAGTTAAATACTTCCCATGTGGATTAAATCACTGTGATATGTCGCGATATATCTAATGCTGATGAAGCGGGTTAAAAATCTCGTTGGGATTTCAAAAACGGAACAGTTTTAAGCAAAAGGCGGTCCGCGTGTCTCGCGAGTTGAAAGAGAATTGATTACCTTTAGCGATAAAATTCTTACCATTCAATTTGCAGGTAGAAAATGTACTGCGATTTGCGTTAACCAGGCGTTTTGCATTAATTTGTTATAAAGGTAATGTAGGCCTCAACATTTTTATACAGAAATGGGAAAGAAGTATACTTAACCCCAGTGCGGTCCATGCTCCATCATCATCTGTCTTCCTCCCTAAGTCGGCCACATCACGGCTGTTGCAATACACTAATATTCTGAGCTACCTTTACTTTAATTCAATTTCAATTCAATTTTTATTTATTCCATAATATGTATATTACAAACTTTAAATTCAAGGCATACATATTATGAAGTTATATCAAAAGTATACATATACACACACACACACATATATATATATATATATATATATATATAAACACACACATACATAAATATATACACACACACACATATATATATATATATATTAAAATAATAATATTTATTATTAAACAATTAAAAATGGCCTGCACAATCTGGTCAAAGGTGCAAGAGAATCCTACTTCGGGAAACCCCCTCAGAAACAAGGAATATATCAATATCCAAAGCGATTTTGTTCAGCATAGCTGTGGCTCTTCCAACAGGCATAACTATCGGCAGGTTGGTTTTGTATATTGGAATGTGAAACAATCTATTCTGACGATGTCTAATGTAATTATTAGGAACATACAAACCAATGCTCTGCATAATTACCTCCTTCAACGCGCAGCTTGCACTTGAGAGTTGGTGCCAGGCTCCAGCCGCAGCTTACGGATGTAGATACGGCCTACGGTAAACATTGTAGGAGCGCTATAATAACGACAAAGAATTTTTACATTGTTCAACAACAAAAAATCCAAATGGCCGCTGAAATGTTCCGTATAAATAGTAATAAATACTATTTATTACTATTTATACTTATATTATAGTTATAATTGTAACGCCAGGCGTTTGGTTAGTAAATTATAATAAAGATCAATTTACAATCATGAAAATATCATCGCGTTGATATACCCTCGACCGCGCCCAACAAGCTGGAAAAACTTCCGCCCCATTCCCCAGAGGCCGCTGTCAACACCACCGTGACGCGGTTGGCACCCGATAAATAATATTTCCTTCAATATTTATATGATCCTCTTCAAACTCGACCTGCCAGCGCCAAGCCGCCGAGTGGCGGGATCTGAGTGCGGGGACTAATGCTAATGAGGACTAATCTTTTATACTTATACTTCTCGAAATGTTCGGAGATGTAGTTTTGGCATACTAATTTGAAAAAAACGTTAACGTGACATTGGAGAAGACATTCGAATTAATAAATAATTTTAAAATCTAACCACTTCGATTAATTTTGTTTAACTGCAATCAATTTCGATAGTACGGTAATTTCGACACGACGGGCGCACACTAGCTGATCCCTGAAGCGAAATAGCTAAAATCGTGGATTGGGGGAGAAAATGACGACATTGAAATGGGGAGTATTGTTAATAATGGGTAATTCGGTGGATCTAATTTTTTTTATTTTTTTTATTAATTTTTTTTTTTTTACATCTCAGACCCACAAAACATCACATTGATATTTGTCTGTAGGTGCATCAATACATATATATAAATAAATTGTATTTACCAGAAATACATTCATATTAATTAATTACAATAGATCTTATAAACTCAAATACAAATCAACAATACAATACAACAATACAAGAAAAAATACAAATATTAATCTAGATTTAGTAATAAAAGATTTTTTAATAAAACCTAGTCTTAGGTAGATATATTTTATTAACCCAGTACTTTTGAATTAAGTAAAATAAAAGGAATAAAAGTATTTTTTAAATATTTATGAATACAGTCACGGGATCGCGGCAGTGGGAGACAAATGAAACGCTACATGTACAATGTAGCGTTCACAAGAGATTTGGTAACCCACTTTAGACCCCGCCCCCTCTCCCTCTCACTCGTTAGATCCCTGAATTGTTCAGTAGTTTAATGGTTCATAATCAGTGCATGCTTGTCTCTGACAGGATTAACACGCATGTGAACAATAGTGGTGATAGTTTGATAATACTATGGTTGGGGTGTATAGTGTTGTGAATGAAGTAGTGTAGTGTTGGTCCTGACGAAGAGCCGGGTACGTCTCGAAACCGGTAGACCATAAATCTGGTAGTTTACTAATATTATTTTAGAATCGAAAACGTTCGAAAAACATTCCTTAAGCGTATTAACTTCAAATTTAATTTGAATTTTTACTATTTGGACTCAATAAAATTTCATAAATTGGAAACTCTAGAAAACAGGCGAATATTGTCAGATCAATCCTTTCTTTTCCAAATAATTCATAAACTTATTGATTCTCCGAAAATCACAAGCCTGTTAGCTTTCCATGTAGCATTCCGACCCACTAGACAGAAGTACTTCTTTTCCTTTCCAATTTTTCAAACCAACAATAGGAAATCCTCTCCCTTTCCATGCATATGCTCAGATTATAATTACATTTTAAATTCAATAGATATTTTTAACACTAAATATGAAGAGTATTGTCATATGGTGAAGCAGATACTAGAAACTCATCCCCCTCCCTGATCATGTGTATCATGTGTATTATATACATCACGAGCCCTTTTATGGCTATGTTTAAGCTAAATTTGGAACAATCGGTTAAGAAATGTTTTATCTGTCATTGTCAAAGTGACTTATCTATGATTATCTCCTATCTGTGTTATCCTTTAATTGAGGGAGACATTTAACTAAATTTTTTTTGTATTTCATCTTATCAAGCAATTGTGTCTCCCTGTTGGATGACCGAATCAAATAAAATAGAAGAAAATTAAAATATTATTAATAATCAATTGAATTTAACTACAAAACATTCTAATTTTTTCCAACAATTGCGAGTAATCAAGAATTTCAGCAATAATATTTAAAAATAACTTTTAAAATAATTTAGAAAAATAAAATAAATTTTTCATTTTGATATTTTGACAGTTATACAACACCCTGACAATGGAAAAGTTTTCCCGAAACACGGATGTGTAATTAATCAAATAATTATTAATAAATAAAATAAGTAGATACATACAATTAATACAATCAATATTTTTTAAATATCAATCTACTGTGTTGCTGAACCAATTGAAAAAAAAATTAATATATTCCTACGAAAGCATTATTTTATCATAAAAAATTGTAACGGAGCAGGTCAATAACGGTGCCTTTAACGGTTTTTCACCACTTGATGTAGAAAATTTTACACATCTCCCAAATCTTGTCGAATTTCCTGGCCGAGAATGGCGAACAAATTGATTTTCGGTTCAGAATAACTTCGTTATTCCCCCCGTGCGGCGCATTTATCATTACTATAAAAGGTTTCGCGCTAGACAGAGGGCAGATTTAGCCAATAGGCTGACGCCTCTCAATTCTGCTCGTCACTATCTAACACCTTTTTTCCGGAAAGAGAAGAGTGATGTTGGTCGCTCGGCGGTGAAATATTGATTAATCGGGAAGAAATTTTCTAATAAAATATTATTCACCACTTAGGTACTTCACATCACTTTGTTTTTATATATTTCTAACAAATTTCAGATTCCTTTCCCAATGAATGAGAGAGACATGAAATAAATCGAATGCCATAAATTAAGAGAAGCTATCTAACCACACAGCTACCATATCAGTAACAGTTTGTGCTCTATTTGCATTCTATAATATTGTCGCGAGAACTATTTGTACAACCAATAAAGTATATTGAAGTGGGTTTGACTGGATTCCCGATACCTACAAAGCTCTCCTCCTAACATGAGGGACGAGAATATCCCACTTTCTAAAATTTTATGTATTTCTTTCATTATTAGTTATAATATTGTTTTTTAAATACTAAATTTTGGTGGTTTATTATTATAAGGTTAACTTAGTTATAAGGGGGTGCATTTTTCAGATATACGAAATACGAATACGAAAAAGACAAAAATGATAATTGATGCAGTTTAATAAAAAACGTTTATTTAATACATATGAAAATATATAAAATATATAAATATGATGATTAATAATATGTAGGTGATATTAACCGAATGTATGGCTTTGATTCACCGGGAAAAATAACTTTTATGCATGTTTAATTTATGAACGTTTATATTTATATGGTATTTATTCACCAACATAATCAACCCGCTTTTAATATATACTAGCTGTTCATACCCGGCGTTGCACGGGTTAAGGATTAACTTAAAAATAAATTTGTGAGGTTTAACAAAGTTTTGATTCGAACGCTATAGATTAGCATCGAAACTATATTAGGGGGAGGGAAAGGGTAAAAGAATAGGGGAGAAATGTCACCAATGTTAACCGCCGAGTCCTAAAGAATAATTCTGCAAATTTTGAGTCCTATTGGTCAAACTGTACAGATTTGAATCGAAAATATATCAGGGGAGGGGAAGCGTTAAAAGAATAGGGAAAATGTCGCATATGCTACCCGCCAAGTCTTTAAGAATAAGTTTCCAAATTTTGAGTCCGATCGATCAAATGGTACAGATTTGCATCGAAAATATATCAGCGGAGGGGAGGGTTAATAGAATAGAGTGGGAAATGTCACATATATTACCCGTCGAGACCTTAAGAATAAGTTTCCAAATTTCGAATCCGATCGGTCACACGGTGTGGATTTGTATAGAGACAAACAGGCAGACAGACAGACAGACATTGAGTTTTTCAACAAAACAGAGAAAATGTAATCAAATTACCAAATATCACTTAAAATACGTAAAAAAATTTAGAAACTTATGAAATTTGTTGGTATTACTTGCGATAAGACAACATTATTTTCAATATTTTATAATTAAAATACTTAATAATTAAGAAAAAATTCTCATAAATATTCCCTCACCATAAGTTATTATTATGTTTCGAAATGTAATAAGTATTGAAGAATGTATTTTGTGGAGAATGTTACTTCGGCCACCCCCGATTGCTATTTCTATGCTCTGCGGGTGATTATCGTAACCGCTGGGTTTATCCGAGTGTATCTGAATTTGTCAAATTAGCAACCCTGTATGACTTGAAAAATATATTGACGGATTTGGTGTTTATATTGTAGAGAATCATAATGATAGATTTTTTTTAAATTTCACTATATTTACTATGTTGGTTTGATACTTCACCTGAGAGATTCTGATTCAAACAAAAAAACGCTGCGTTTTACCAATAAACCCTAAATCAGATGCGAAGAATAGGCGAGTGTTATTAGGATGGAGCTGCTTTATCATAGATTCGGCATAAATTTCGCGAATACTCTTTTCAAGCCAATACAATGTCCGTTTTTCAATCACATATATCTCTTGTATATCGTTTTGTATCATGTACAATTTTTTTTTTTGGTTTTGATTTACTTTCACCTTGTGTTCTCTCGTCTTTGAATGTATATTGTATATCATTGCATTTCATGTATTTCTTGTTTATATTTTGTATTTCACTTTTGTTGTATTTTCATGTAACAAATTTTAATTTCCTAAAATAAATCACAGAGTTAGCGAAGAGGATTTTTATGGTCGCCTCGCCGCGCCACCTACACAGCATCAGTGAGGTAGCGATGATGACCGCTTTAGCATAAAAATAATGCCAAACTGGGTCGCAAAAGCGTAGGGCCAATTTGGGAACTATCGCTCATAAAACGGCTCTGGGTATGCGGTGGGTCCCTCTTCGCTGTTCAATCATATTTTTGTTTCGATTTGTTGAGGGCCTGCCGGAACGCTGTCCATCGATGTGCGGCCATTTTTAAAGTGGTTTCTTAATTGTGAAATGCTCGTCACATAACCCGAAAAGTATATTGTATCTTGTGAATAATTTCTACCTGGATATTTCAAAGCTCACAAAATATATGCAATATCGCTACTCAAGTCGTTCCGTCATTTCACAACAATTGACAATCCGTGAGCACTAACAACACTTTTTCACCCAGAGACTGACTGCTATCGACTGAGGTTTTTTGCGGGCGGAAAAATTTAATCATTTGCATAAATATCCCCCGCACATCTCTACCAAAGGATGTAACGAACGAATTTATTACTAGGATTATAAAAAAGAAATAATACTCGATGTGTTTGCTACATGAGTCCTAATACAAATATTAGGTACGTACAAGAGTTTATTTTAAATAAAGTGAAATTATCGCGAATAACAATACACGTGTAGTGCGAGAATACGAATAATACAATGCGATAACATATATATACACCCGCGGAATATCACCCAGTAACGACATGGTGATCACGTTGCATCTGTTCGCGCTCTTTTGAGAATCGCCTCTCGGCGCCTTTGGACCCTAATAATATCTTCAAGGTTATAATGCCCAGTTCTCTAGATAACAGGCGAAGATTAAAAGTTATTGTAAAACCTGTTTTTCCTAGTGCAGTTCTGCATAATCTGCACAAAGAATTCTGTCACCGTAGAAGCATCGTCGAAACGTTCAAAAACCACCACCGCCCACGACCAACGGATGACCCTGCTAAATGCTCGTAGCAGGCTACTGTATCTTTCTGCTTCAACTACCACCATTTCTTTGATCCGCTGGCGTCCCCAGGGTAAGAGCGCCCGATGACCAGCGTCCCGCCACTTCCCGCATCATTCTACTGTAAGTTATCATTTGTTCGAATGTGATTTAACATGTTGATGTTTTTCTAGTGTAACTTACAGAAATCAATAATATGTAAACGTGTGTTTTTCATTTACGAATATATTAATATCAGAATTCCACTAATTTTATACCTAATTGTAACAACTATTAAGAAGTATTAAATGGACTAACTAAGCTAAAAGGAAGCTTTGAACATTCTCTCACTATTTTTAAACCTAATTGTAATAACTTTTTAGAAATATTAAAAGGTCTAACTAAACTAAAGGGGAGCATCGAACATTCTTCTACTTTTTTTATCAGTCTTAAATGCGCAACAGTTAGTTTAAGCCATCTCTTAGCTCTTTAAGAATTAAATCTGTAACTAACCCCTGCAGTTACACCGAGTAATAATTATAATATACCATTCTACAGTTTTTACCCATATACAGAAATAATTGTTATTGTTCATTACCATTTAAACCCTGCTTATGTGTTTCCTCAAATGTTTAGTAATAAATCTGTCTCTTTTATTTAACATGTCCAACCCGGTAGAAAATTATAACCACACACACAATTGACATTTTCTATAAATAAAGGCGAATCAAAACTACGCCATTCTGAGAATACCAAGAGCATTGTTCTATAGCCTCTCTTGTCACCTGAACTACAGCCGAGATCATTTTCAGGAAGTTTTTTATCAAAAAGTTTGTATGTGGTCATAACGTAATCTATAATGGTCATTTATTAAATATCCCTGCACACCCGAAAATACTTCGTGACAAGGACACCTGACAAGATTAATTTATTTGAGCGGATTTATTAAAACACACTTTGCATGTCAATATAAAATGAAAATGTGCATTATTCTTATTCCTTACCATTCACAAGGAACAAGCCACTACGGCAACTGAATGATATAAATTATTTTAATATGAATTAGTTAAATGAAAAATTATACTTTCTCAGTATGATTAAGCAAAAGGAAAGACAGTCCCATGTGACCATGTGACGTCCACTTATATTTTGCATATACCCATTATGCTCGCTGGATTCGCTGCACTCAGCAATACCCCTCCACCACATTCACTCGTACAAAGCACAACATGTTTCATTTCTAGATCCACGTGCGCATTATTCTATTGCCTTCTCCCATTTTGCAATCTTTCATATGAATAGAATATTTAATTCTACCCCATAGAGTTTTATGCCCTCAATAATATAATTTTATTATTTTTTATTTCATACGCTTATTTAATGAAAATAAATGAGGCAGTGTTGAAGGTAACCGGAACAGAGAGCATCGCAATTGGCATGATAAGATAAACAAAATATTAGTTGACGGTTTGTGACGTTTGCTCGTTCTGTGGGTGTATTTGGGGTGAAGCTTTTTTTTTTTGAAAGAAGTTTAAATGGGAAGTTTAAAAGAGAAGGCTTTAAGAAAAGTTTTAAAAGCGATTTTACTTTAGCTTTATTAAAAGTCTAATATATTATTTGAGATCTGCTTTTGCAAGCTCAAAGCTATGTTTAAAATTTATTTACGTAATTGAATTAAGTTTACGTTTAGTCTAACATATAATTTGGCCAGTAATCGTCTAGTGATAGTAATTTAGGACTCCTCGTTGTGACGCGGTTACTCAGTACTTTAGTAGCGTAGCAGAAGAAATGCCATTGTATTCATACGAGGTGAAACTAACCTAATATTATTAACGCGCAACATGAGCCGGACTCAAAACGACGGTCGATTGAACAGACTAACAAAATCGCCTTTCATGGTGGCGCATCCGTCATTTCCTCGCATCCGGTAGCTGCGTCGCGAACATAAATATATCTACGTAGATTTTTCGCCTAGAACGATGCCGCCTGGTTACCGAGGTCTCATATTAGCGCTTGTGGACGGATTCCACGGCTGAGTGCGGGGTCACGATTACGATGGAATATTCAGATGGATAAATACCACTTGCGAAATACAGCCTAGGGCGCTCTGAGTATAACTTGGTATCCGCATAATACAACCGACGGTACATAATAGGAACTTAGCGCTAATATTGCGCAACAACACGCAATATCTATTTTTTTTACGTATTTTTTTTTAATGCAATAGTATACTGGATCTGCCGGTCATCCAGATTAGATAAATCACGGTCGATTAATACACGGTTATACTTATTAAACACACACACAATACTCAAAATGCAAATTAACGGCTGGGTTCTCCAGAATACATACATACAATGCTTACAACTGGCGCGATCGGTGGTCTTCGGCCCGATTTATCTGTTCATGGTATATAGTGGAAAGAGTAAACATATATTCATAACAACTAGGCGCAACAGAGGCTCAGGGCAAGCTTTGTCTGACATTATCACAGCCCGAGATTCTAAGGGAATGGAAGATACAGTTTTGTAAGTGAAATTTAAGAAGTGTCTAACCACTTCTGTTCAAACGTGGATTCTAGATGCCCCCCCCCTGTAGGGGGGAGGGGGATGCGGCCCCAGAGCATCGCCGCATCCGGTGGTTAACTCCTGTTTAGACATAACCTCCCACACTAAGCTGCAGACCAAGATCAAGCCGAGACTCTATTGCTCCTGCTGGAATCCCCGAAGTCCTCGCTTCCCGGCGACAAACATATCAGGAAGAAATCCCGCGTCTGATATTAAGGTTTGTATATTGTCCCGCGGGGCAGTCAAATTGACTGGTGTATATGATGAGGATCCCACGTTGCGGCTACATGAGCCGGATTATTATGATGTTTACTGCTGATTAAAGGGCTGAATGAACTAACTGGGTGACTGGAAAAGACTCTTCCTTGAGCGCGTCAGTCAGAGCCATGTTAGCATCGCCAAATATAGTTGATGTGATTGATCCCACGGTGTAGTCTTATTGACTAGAGATATTAAATGATGGTAAATCAGCATGATTATTACAGTTGATTGTGTAATTCCTGATATGTTTCTCGCTGGCCGGGAAAGGAGAACCCCGAAGGTCTCTGTATACAGCAAGTTAGAAAAGGTGGTGAATGATGAGTATGATGGTGTTAGTAATGCCATCGCGCTCCTGAATGCGGTCCCGATCATAAAAGTTGATTGTTAAACTGCTAACAGATCTCGTTCATTAAAGCGGTCCCGAGCATAGTATTGATTGTCGAACTGCTACCTGCATCTTATAATTTCTCGTTCATGAGGAACGTCCTATCTCGTCCTTGAGTACGGAGTTAATACATTCATAAACATTCATAACCAGAGCCCGAGCTCGTCGCACCAAGGGGCCCGAAAAGACGTGAGAGGTTCTTCCCCTTAGATCTTTGAGGGTCGCCGCTCCAGGACCTTCAGACTATCCTGTAATTCTTGGCTTTAAAACCCTGTCTTAACCGGGTAGATACAGTTAAGATAGCCTTACCTAGTCCCAAATCTAAGATGTCTTCCACTCTAATCAGACTCCATAGCCGAGAACGCGTGCTCCGACATTCGACCCTGTCTTATGTATGATTGCTTATGGCACGCGAGTAAATCTAACTTCATATTTTTCCACAATCGAAATTCAGCCTCCCAAGATCACGGGGCGTGAAACACGTACGGCTCCTCGCCTCCCGACCATGAAGAGACGAACTTCCCCATTCGATTCTCGTTCATTATCCCATTTATAATCCCTGCGTGCCTAACCTTAAGAGTCTAGCGCCGGTAATAAGATCTCATTATGCTACGTTGGAAGTTAATATTGCACAACCGGGCGAAATGCCTATTTTCCGCGAACCTATTCAATTTGTAAAACGCAATAATATGTATTTATATATGTTAGTAAAACGTTTGAAATGCAGAATGCACGTATAATGACCTCGCTTGTATCCTAAAGATAATTAAGAAAAAAATTCCGACGTCACGTCCCGACAAGTACCAACTTGTTACCGCGTCCGTTACCGTCGAACTCTGAACCCACGTAATGAAATGAATAGTGACCATGTGACAATGACAAATTATATAGCACGAACATTCCATTTGATACACATAAGAAAATAAAGAATAAATAATATTAAAGGTTTTTATCTTATTTCTGTAGTTGGTCTGCTTCTGAGATGGCATCCTGATCCGAAGTAATATAACGGGTCCTCTCCAAAATTGCCATCGCCTGTGCAGCCTTCACTTTCCTTCCATCGAGAATGCTGCTCGTTAGTACAAAATTTCCGCGATCCTTAGCTGAAGACCGACTGTATCTAAATTAATTATTTCTATACAATATATACAATTCGAAATACGTCTTTATAAGAACTTGATAGGAACAAATCGTGTTTAAAACGATTGCCCAATGATACGCAATACAAACATGTACCTTGTCCAATAACCTCACATCCGTGTTTTAATAAAATAAATATAAAATCCAGATGCATTTTTAAAATATATTATTTGTAGGAAATTTCTCGTACGATCTGAATTTATATCACACTGACAATCGTGATATCAAACACATAATTACCCCGATCTCAATTATTCCCAAAATAATACAAATCATATAGAAATCCGTGTATTCAATCGCCAGTATAGATAACATAGCATTCTTTTGCATAAAGATACATCCGCCCTGAAGAATCTCTCGTACATTCCGAACCTCGCGACATTAAATATACACAATTATTCTGAATTTCAAGTCCCACGAAACAAACACCCTTCGTCAGTAAAATATTCCATTTTAAAGCCTTTATATCTTTGGTAATATATGAATATCAAATTTAAATGATTTTCCATATGGACCGCGACGCATTTAAATATTTCATAAGCGTTATGCAATAATTCACCCGCTGGAATTATCACAGCCGCAATATTACGATTTCTTGTATATTAAATCTGATGCGCGCCTAGTAATAATTATCCCTAGGCCCAAAATACGTAACGAAACAATCCACAACATGTATCAATATTTGTTACGATCCAGAAAGTTCTAAATTGAATACACGTAAAAGGCAATAGAAGTAAATAATATTGGAAATGCTTATCTGTATCTTCGAGTGTTACCGCCTCTCTGCCTCACTGATGGTATTTCGGTCCTCTCTCCACAAGGGCCTCCGGCCGACGTTGATGCTGAAGGAAAAGGGCTGATCCTCGAATTTGTATGGCTTATGTAGTCAAAATTTCTCGCCATTTTTGACTCCAACCGACGTGTAAAGGTAAAGGTCTATCTCCCAGAACGCTTCTCATTGGCCCGACCCGTTACGCGGACAACCGTTTTTGATTGGCTCGCTTCGTCAAAATAAAATAACATAAAGCCTGCTTTACACGCCCGCGTGCAGAAATAATAAAGGCTAATAAGAAATAATAAAGGCCCGCACCTACTTATCCGGCAAATATTTAATTATAGAGTATTTATGAATTGTGGGGCTTCTCCTTATCATGAGCTTTTAGCAGATAGATATTTTCGTATAATTTTTCAGCAATGTCTATTTGAATAGGCCAATATCGTTACAGGTTCTGTTAAAAGCTTCAACAACTGAAAAACGTAGGTCAGGGGATGTATCAAAGTGGTCAAGGCAAAAGTGGTAAACCTGAACTGTTACATTTTATCCTCTCTGCCAGATCGTGCAGAGAATTGAACAATTGTTTATTGAATCGAATCGAATAATTGTTGTTAGTTATTTCAGAATATTTCTATATGAAGATGAATCAAGTAGGTAACAAAACTAAAAATGATAAAAGATATAAAACAACTAAAAACAAAATTAAATAGACACTCTAAAAACACAATTGGATAATTAATAATTTATTAGAATACATCTGTAAATTTATTAACAACAATTATTTTATATATTTATTATATAACAGTGTAAAGGCCGGTTGTTTCAAATAAAAGTTCGTTTAAGACGGCACATTCAGTGCAAATACATATTTTGCATTTGCACTAAATGTGCCGCACCTCTCAAAACTATATAGTAATAAATTACTCGTACTGTAAGGAGCAGCCCCTCTCATCATCAGGTATAGTTAATAACTAACTTTAATTCAAAATTTATCAATCTTATCAGGTAGGTCAGGGTGGCGCGCTGTGGGGACGGTTATTTTTTTGGCAAAAAGCTCTAGGATTACTAAAGTGGATTAAAACGTGGATTATTTGTGGTATAGATGCAAAACCGCCACTATCCATACGGAGCCTATATGGATAGTGGCGGTTGTGCATCTATGCACCACATTTACAAGTAAGTTTTTAGAATTTTTTTTTTTAAATTTCAATGATTACCAAACTATTCATTATCCATCCTCTATGAGGAACCGAGTGGAGCAGGTAGTTTAAATTTATAATGTTGCACCACGAAGTAACTGTCAAATCTTTCAATGATGGTATATTTTAAATTTAAATACGAATATTGCTGTTGCCAAATAGTACTTAGACATAGCTGCTTTTTCTACTTGTGTAATGGTATATTGATGTCTGCTATGATATTTCAGTCTAAAATCGATATTAATTCTCACTTTAGTGTGAGTCGGCAATTTCGTCACGGTTGACGTTGATATTGCTATCTTTGCTTATAATAGAAATTTGAAAATATGATTTTGAAAAGGATAAAGCTATTTTCCACTAAAATGTCGAATTTTAATACATTCTAAATTAGTACTCCTCGGTAACTTCATTTGAAACATATTTTTAGTTTTTTGATATTGCTGGCTCAGCATTTATATCCGTTACTAAGGAGTCACAGGATTACAAAAACGCTTTTAAAATACCAATTTAAAGTAAAGGTTCCTAATTTATCATTAATATTCTGTATTAAATCATCGTTTCAGACACGGGATACGAATTATTGATACGTAATTATCCAGCCTTGACGTCTCTTGTTATTTATGCAACCAGTGTTTTTATGCCAAAATGTTTTACATGACGGAGTTTGGAATTTTGGGGTTTAAAATTTCGTATACATTTTATATTCACAGTATCACCTCGGGGAAGAAGCATTCCTCCCGATGAGTATCGCCGGAGCCTCTCTCGCTGTCATCAAACTTAATTGAATTTCTCCACAACCTGGTGTTTTAATTTAGTCTCTATGTTTGATTTTATGCGATATTAGAAAAAAAAAGATATTTTTTATAGAATCAACCTTCAATGTTTATTCAATGTTACAAATGTTTACAATTTTACAGTGTTTAGAAAATTAAATTAAGCTTTTTTCATTGTTGCTGATAGTCTTGGCAGCAAGTAAACACTAAATTAATTTGACGCCCTGCATGCTACACTAGTAGTTTACTGTATTATAGCAGACAGTGCTCTTCCAGTAGTATAATGTTCAATAATATTTAGTATTTATATTACATTTGTAAATCAATCTTATAACCAATTAAAATTGAGTAATAGTAATAATTAAATATTTACAATTTAATAATGGTGTTAATTAATTATATTATAGACAAAGGAAAAAAAAAATCTGAATAGGATATTTAATAAAATAAAACAATTAAAAGTATTTAAAAAGATGAATGTAAATGTTCTTGTAGGATTAGTATTTTTCAAATTTACCTCAGTACACAAATCAAACCTACAGTAGATGTTTATAGGAAATTATCGTACCAACAAATTGTTAAAAATTCATAACTGTTAATTCTATGAAAAAATTCAGATTTCCTTAGGTTTTTATTAACTACAATCAGCAATGAGTATTCTATCTTATTTTTCTATGTGGGTATAATATTATTGATATTATGGGGATTCAGAGCCGTTGCAATTGTATACAAATAAATATTTTAAAATTATTTACGTACAGTAATCCTTATTTATCAATTAATACATATACGCGTTGTGATTTTTAATATCTCTATGTATATCTTATATTATAATATTAAATAATAAAATTCCGACTAATATTCCTTCATTACACGGCTCTTGGCACAAATTCTACCTTACTTTCTCTTTCCTACCAAGACCGATCAATAAAATGCTTAGTTTTGTTGCAGCCCACGGTTCTGAAAATACTAACCTCTCAAATTTCTCTGTGACTTCAAGTTACTATTAAAATGTTGATCAGCAAATTCGTTGTTGGCGTTTGGGATATAGCCAGGTCGTTAATGTCTGCCATAGTGAATCTTAACTCCCCCACCTCCATCACCCTACACTTGTTGTCATTGAAACTACCCAAAAAATATTTTACGTCATGTAGTCAAAGCTGTTTACTGAAATATGTTCTTCTGTTGGTTTGTTAGAGATATGTAATAAAATTATCCTGCGATAGTGAAACAATATTTAAGACACCATTTGTGATTTATTTATGTCGCAGATATTTGCTCAGAAATAACCAAGGTAATACGTTTTAGTATAAACAACTAGTTTTACTTGAAATTTACCCGTTTTTGCAAATAGTTTACCTTTTAATTTTTTTTACCATGAGAAGTTAATTAATAATTTATCTCCTAAATATATTTTTTCTATACTTTGATTGTTAATTTTTTAGTATATGTACAATGTATCCTGATGAAAGGAACATTGGCCCGAAACATGTTAATATTTTAACAAATTAGTAAATTACTTAGTATATTTTTGATTATTATTTAAATTTATTATAATAAATATATTTTAACCTTTCTACTACTAATTTAATTCTTTTTTTTGCTTTTTTGATTTGCTGTGCTTACTTCTTTGAATTTTATACCTTTTTTTATTTATAATTTGTTGCCTTCGAAAAAAAAACTGAGGACTTCGATATGCATTCTGATCTACGACTAGGGCAGGGATTGAATGAAATTCACATGTAGTATTGAAGAATTACATATCAGTAAAAAAACGATAAACTTTACATGTGTCTTTCACAAATTTTCATAGAAGTTAGCAGAATAGAGGATAAAATACTGCATATTCTACCATATTCTGAGGCATTTACTTTGCTTTTTTCACATCTGTACAATTAATTATGCATTTCCTTAAGTTTTTAATAGTCATATTGTGCAAAACTGCATGCGAATCCATTACTTAATTAATTAATTAATTATGTTAAGAATAATAGCGTTTACATATTGATGCGAATGGATGGTATAATGGGTTGTGAAGCACTATTATAATTTTAATCATTCATCACACGATGTGTGCACATCGTTCAAAACTTGCCGCAAATTATCGTATAATCCATACTCCGACATAAACATTTTTACATTTATAATGATAACGCTTACCTATTTATGCAAATGGGTAGTGAAACAATATCTTAATATAAAAATTCCGTTGTTTGTCTGTCTGTCGATCTATAAATTCTTAACTTCTTTGAATTAAAACTTTTAGATAGTTAGAGTGACATGCAATCAATGCGCGGCTCAAGCAACACGCAATGTTTGAAATTGCACGGTCTTGACATTATTATTTAATATTTTTTATATTTTGTCTCAGGTTTAAGTGAATTTTTAATTAAATAAGAACAAATGGTTTTCTGTTAATGAGTTTACAGCTTCAAAATTCTATAATTATTATGTTCAGTGATTTTTCATGGGTATACACAGCTAGTAGATAATATGATTAATAATCAATGATAAGCAGTGCGCGGTATATATTAAGCATATAGCAAAACTTTCACAAAATTTTTCAATCACTTTTATTTTTTACGATCTAATATTTATTGAAGTTATGTTTTGATATCTTAATGTTCCGTGCCGGCACTGCTCTGAAGCTCATGAAGCACACTCGAAGTGTCCAAATTTTGAAAAAACTCATCTGCACTAACTGCAGCATATAAAATCATAAATTCAACTTGAAATATCCATCACAACATGGATGATTATCCAGAATGTGAATAAAGAAAAAAGTATTGCAGATTGCAAAAGATATTATGGGTCAAAATACTTTTCGATGACTAATTTGAGACGTGGTTTTTAAAAAAAAAATTAAAATTAAAATTAATATTTTCTTATTTTTAATTGATGATACAAATATGGTAAAAATGATGGTAATAGTTTAATCTATAATTACATTTGCAGCGAGGTTTTTAATGATATATACTATATTTATGGCAATTTATACAATATGGTAGAAAAATGAAACAACTGCTTTATTTTACTACAAATTTAAGTTTTGTTTATATAATCGTACATATAAGCTCACTTATATGGCAATTGTTAAGTTTAATGCTAATATTAATCTCACATAAAGTTAAATCACAGAAATAATCAGTTCAATGAAATATTTGTATAGTTTTGGTCACTGCGTTACCAAAGTACTACTGAAAAACTTTTCTTAAATAATGACAAAAAAATACAAATATAATAAAAACTAGCGATAGGTGCTTCAATTTATGGTGAACTACAGGTACGCTTGAAGTTAAGACATTTTTAATTAATCATAAGCCTAAATATTACTGTAAATGCTATGGTAACGCGCAGTAGTATCATATCTGCAGAAATAAATCTCCCATTTCCTTTTCGTATTCAATAAATAATACAAACCTAGAAAAAATAACAGAAATCCGTGATCTTGGTGTCATTTTTGATCATAAACTAGAATTCAAAAGCCACATCAACATTATTACGAATAAAAGTATGAAAACCTTAGGTTTCATACTTAGATCAATACAGGACTTTGAATCAATTAATGTAATAAATCTCTTATATGTATCCTTGGTCCGTAGTCAGTTGGAATACAATTCCATCATTTGGTCTCCTTTTTACAGGGTTCATATAAAAAATATAGAAAGGGTACAACGTAAATTCCTAAAATTTACAAATTTTAAGCTTCATATTCCGATCGACCAAACAAACTACAAATATTTGCAAACTAATCTTAATCTCCTAACCTGGGAAGATCGAAGAAAATTAACAGATTTAATATTCCTTTTTAAAATATTACACAATGTTGCAAACTCCTGAATAGTATTTATTTTAAAGTACCTAACCGTAGGACCCGCCAAAACATGCTGTTTTATTGTGACAATTCGGACACAAACTATCGTTCAAATTCTAGCATACCTCGGATGCACAAACTATCTACATATGTCGACATTTTAAATCTATCTCTCTCAAAATTTAAAAAATCATTATATGATCATTTATTTTCAAAATATTAAATTTTTATACAATGTCTTAAATTTTTTATATAAACCTGGCTATTCAAATTTAATATTGCTATATTATCGGTGAGTAAAAATTTCTGAGATCACTACTTTACACTTTTTTGCATATATACTTTTTTACATATATGTCTAACCTCATTATGTTTAAACTATGTATATATACTTTTTTACATTTATACCCTTTATTTTTCTTTTACATTTAATCGTTTGTTTTATTTTAATTATGTATAAACCTGTTGTAAAAGGCTATTAAGCCGTGTAATTATAAAATAAATAAATTAATTAATATCTAGAGCACTTTATACTTTCATAAAATAGATTGTTAGAAAATAAAATAAAAATAAACTTGTTTCTTTAATTTCACCAGGGTCTAATTAAACTTTTCTATCAATTCTGGAAAATTTCCTACAACTTTTTTGTGATCTTTATTTTTTTGCTTGACTTTTCAATCGTTTCCGATTTCCTGATGTACTGAGATCATTTACCCGATTTCATATCATTCCATGTATGATACTTTATTAGTTTTATCCTGCAATCTTCACAATTACCGGTCATGCAAGCCTGTCTCTCTGTTGAACATTCTGTGTACCTGCGATAAGGTTGTTCATATTTCGGTGAGGGTGATCTTGTTTTTGCGGAGAGTACCTATCATATACTTACTGCGCATTAGTGTGTCTTGCATAGACAAGTTTCTCTGACATCAACTGTGGGCGGCTTTTCATAAAATGGCCGGTGTTTTATGAAATATGAATAAGAATATCTTTCGTCAAGAATCCCTTTTTTGAAATTACGGTAAATGTTTTTCACTGTCTCGTATATAGATATCGTTTTTCATTTCTGTTTTTTTTTATAAGTTACAGTTTCTTGTTTTCCAGCTGTAGCTCTAGATACATCGTCGTGATCAAAAAATTTTTCGATCTCTCAATCAGAATGTTTTTCTTGGAGGCAGTATGCTTTTGTTTCATCCGATGAATGCCCAAAGTCTCACGCACAATATAAATCTTCATTTTTGACTTTTATATGCCTTCTCCTTGAAAAATTCGTTTCAAAGCAATCTTTTCATTCACTATCTTTAATCTATTATAATGATTTTTGATGCCATTGGATAACGTAGAATATTTATTTTATAGGAAATCTTTACCTGATTTTTTTGCTCTTTGGCATCTCTTTTTGTACGTATTGCACTTCTTTTTCAGTTTTTCCAGTTCTTCCTACAATTTCATATTTTTATATATAATGCAGATTTGTCTTGTCTTATCTTACATGACTTCGGCTTTTAGACCTATGTGAAACTGAAGTTTCTGAACGTGGTGTGGAAACCTGTGTGTTAACCATAATATTCTGTGCAGCTTTTTGACATTCTCGTCTTTTATCATTCACAGTCTTCCATTTACGCTTGGCATCTCTATGTTCTCGCTCTTTCACAAGATTTTTTTTCACGTGGTAGCTTTCAAGATGTTATCTTTTGGCTTCGTCATTTTTACGGGGTCCAGCTTTAACTGAAGTCTATGGCCGGCGCCTAGTATATGCGGATCTTCCGCCGCGTCTCTTCGGTTGTGAAACGTTGCTACATGTCTTTCCATATAATATGTGCTTATCAAACACACTACGCGAATGATGGTTGACTCATTTGCTTTGCCAACTTTACGCGACGGAAAAGACGCGGCGGAAGATCCGCGCAGTGTAGCGCCGGCCTATAGAGACGTTGTTTTTCCGCGGGTATCAAAGCCATTTTTTTGTAGAAATTCTTAATTCAAGTAGTGAATAGGAATTCTTCTTTTAAAAATGTATTGATAACTTAAATAATGCACCTAAAACAACTGCGTTACCAATACAACATCAGCGTTACTTTTTATGGTAACGCAGTGTAGCAGTAACGCAGTAGTAAATATTTAATTATTTCGTATATGTGAACTAAATGGAAAAATAATAAGTAAACATTTTTTCACTCTCACAACCGATACCTAAATAACCATGTATGAGAATAATAACAATGCAAATATCGTCAGTACTCACTCACCTTCGATGACAGTAACTCAGTGGACACGCAATAAACACATGCACCTCTCCCGATTACAGTGAAGGGATTAATTCGCCCAGCTTATTCAGCCTGTACTGCGATCATTACTTGTTTTAAGAGTTACAAAAAGTCGAACGAAATGAGATACATTAAATTGTAAAACACTTACTTAAATATTTATTTTCATACAGTAACGCAGGGTAGCTAAGATTTTATTCTTTGTTGGAGACACAATGTAAAATATTTTTTATTTCACTAAACATTTTAAGTAAAAATATCTATTATAATAAGGTTCAAAACCTATTACTTTGATAACGATATTCAAGCATAAAGCCTAAAGAGAAATTATAAGAGATTGCTCTTTACAACATGCTCTAGGACAACAATATTTTGTATGAAAAACAACTGCTTTATTAAGAAAGACAACATTGTTACCGTAATTTACGAATAAATAATATGAAATTTTGGTTATATTTTATTTTGTTGAATTTTTGTTCTGTTTTCTCATAAACAGTTAAATTCATCCAAAGAGACCGATTTTTAGTCATCAAAAAGAATTTTGGCCCATAATTGAATATCAGTGAGTATTTTTACATATAAATCAATCCATCTCCATCTATTTACTTTAACAGATTTAAATCATTTTGTTTTTCAATTTTGTTTTTTTCTTTTCATAAACTTAACCATTTATATTTTTTACAAATTGAACTAAATGTTACTATGTGCACAGATTTCATAATTTGAAAAAATTACCACTTTTGTTTTAAATGGCAATTCATATATGGAACCGCCAATTAAGTGTTAAGTGTGAATAACTATAATAATTTAAATAATTATTATAGTTATCCACTCTTCCGCCCCAGGAAGAAATTCGGCCGGTGGTTCGCCCCAATTAACCTGGGAGAGACAATAGAAAAATTTATACTAGACTGGTTGACTCATACAAAAGCAGCGCAAGACAGAGAAACATGGAAACTTGTCGAATGTTTAGGCCCCCGACCCTACTAGGACAAGCGAATGAAGATCAATGAATAAATTTATAGAATTATGCATTTTGTATTTATATTTAGAGTCATTGAGATTTATAAACAATAATGAACTTGAAATAAAATTTATGCTCTACCTGTGATAAATAATCTCACAATTTTAATGTAGACAATGGACTAACGAAAACTCAGTGGTTATCGTGCTGTGCCTAATTTTTTTATTATTTACCTTAAATCCAATGTTTTCAATAATTTATCGAAATTCGGAACTTTGTGAAAGCCATTTTAAGAAATATATTAAAAAATAATAACTTTATTTACTCTCACTATTAATTTATAACGACTAGAATGTTTTTGATCCTAACGCACCATCTTCAATAGTTTTACTAATACTTAACTTATGACGGCGAGAGGAGTGAGATGGAGATAAGAGTTCGGTGGGTGTGTGGGCGTGATCAGAAGAGGGCATAATAGAAGGTTTCTGAATATCGATTAAATTAAGTAACAAAAATGCACAAATATTTTAAATGCTAAAACTTTTAAATAATACATTATCTTTAAATGATTAAAATAAACGATTCTTAATGCAAAATTACATTTTAAAAGTCGATTTTCAATAATTTTTAATAAATTTCGAAATTGGACTGTGAAACTCCGAAGCCAAGAAATACTGAACGTAATTTCTCGTAAAATCCTTTCATCAGAAAAATTTTCAAACACACTTTTACCACCAAAATCATAATTTTTTAGAAAATGCAAATTAATGCAGGACTGAAAAATTCCTTTTTAGATTTCTTAAAAGAATTTGCATATCAATGGAAAAAACGAGAAGCGACCCATTTAATGTTGCAAAATTGGTTTTCTTATGAAAAACACGTTCCGTTTTTATACACGGTATAGTCAAACTTTATGTTCGGATATTTTATAAAACGTGTGCGTTTGACAATTTTATTATTTTTTAGTCTACCTAAGACATTTCTTCTTTCTGTAGGGTCGTAAACACACCCTTGATTGTACTCAGCACACCACCCCACGCGCACCCTTAGAATTCAAAGAAATATATGACACGGCAGATCATTTTTGTATTATGAAATGTTTTTATACTTTAGGAATGAATTTCGTTCAAGATCCGTTTTCAAATAAAAGTGTTTTTTTTTCATGGAAAAAAGTTTAAAATTTTTGGCAGAATTAAGGCGATAAAATAAATCAATAACATAGTTTTCATTATGAATCCCTTGTATGCGAGATCTTTGTGCTCATTTTATTGTACTTTTATGTTCTTGACTAAGAGATTCATTTGTATCACATTGATATAAATTTAAGAAAATCTGGATTTTTTTTATTTATACTAACTAACTAACTAACTAACCATCACGCCGTTTCTCTGCAGGGGTAGGCAGAGAGGATTGAACGCCACACTCTTCTATCCTGGCACACCACTTTTGCTTCGGCCACATTCATACATCTTCTCATACACGTTCTACGATTGTTGCGGCTTTTAACAGGGCCATCCTCAAATACTTGTAGTACCTGATCGTGCCAGGTCTTTCGCGGACGCCCTCTATTCCTGTTGCCTTCAACATTCGCCTCATATATTTTCTTAACCATCCTTTCCTCGTTCATACGTTCCACATGACCAAACCATCTCAGCACTCCTTTCTTTATTCTATCTACCACACTACAGCCAGCATTGCATTCACTTCTAATTTGTTCATTCCTCACTCTATCGACCAAAGATTTTCCACACAAGCGTCTTAGTGACCGCATTTCAACCGCATTCAGTCTACTTTCATTCCTCTTTTGCCAATTCCAGGCTTCACTTCCATACATAAGGGTTGGCACTAGAAGAACGCCATTATGTACCGCTAGTCTTGCTTCTTTTTGAACAGATTCTTTATTTGGCCATTGCTTAGTGCACCATTAACTTTGTTTCCCGCAGTTATCTCCTTTCGATATCATTCTCAGCCTTGCCGCTCTACTAAACATACTTCCCAAATACACAAACTCGTTCACTTGTTCTAAGCATTCGTTGTTTATAATTACATCACACTTAGTCACTCTTTCGTCTCTCTCGAATACCATCACTTTCGATTTGCTGACATTCATCAAAAGTTCACTCTGCATGCATACATCGGACATCCTGGATACCAAGCACTGCAGATCAGCTTCACTGTTAGCCACTAATACTGCATCGTCTGCGTATAGCAGACAGGATATGGTGAGTCCGTCCATTTTCGCTCCAACTTCTAGATCCTTCAGTTCTTTCATACAATTATCCATATACAGGTTGAAAAGCCATGGTGACATTACGCATCCCTGTTTGACACCTTTTGTAATATCAAACCATGATGTGAATGTCCCATTAATTCTCACGCAAGCACTACTTCCTTCGTACAGGGATGCAATTGCCTGTATGAGTTTACTCTTCACCCATATTCAGACAAAACCTTCCATAACTTTCGTCTTATCACTCTGTCATACGCTTTTTGGAGATCCACAAAGGCACAAAAAAGTTTTTGGTTCTTTGCCAAAAACTTTTCGGTCATCTGTCGCAGTGAGAAAATCTGGTCCATGCATCCTCTTCCACTCATGAAGGCTCCTTGTACATCCCACACTTTTTCTTTCGTTGTCAACCTCACTCTTTCTATCAAAATTCTCGCATACAGTTTGCCAACAGAGCTCAATAGGCTAATGGCCCGATAATTCGCGCAGTCCATTCGCGACCCTTTTCCTTTGTATAGAGGCATGATAACAGCTCTTCTCCAATCCTTAGGAGTGTAGCTGCCCTCTAAACATTGGTTGAAGAGTCTATGAAGCCACGTGAGTATTACTGGACCACCACCCTTAATGTACTCGGCAGCAACATTGTCATAACCCACAGCCTTGCCATTCTTCATGTGCTTCAATGCTCTTTTAATTTCTTCCACAGTTATTTCATTCACACTGTCGTCACTATTCATAAATCCGTTGGACGCCTCAAAGGAGTCCTCACTCACATTCCCATTACTCTCATACATTTCTTCAAAAAATTCCTTCCATCTATCTTTTATTTCATTCTCGTTTCTAAGCATCTTTCCATTCTTTGACATAATAGCATTCACACAACCTCTTTTCGTACCACTTCGAGACTTTTTAACTTCCTTCCAAAAGATCTTGATATTCTCTTGGAAGTTCTGAGTCAATTTAAGACCCTCGTCCTTCCTCAAACGCTCCTTTCTTTCTTTCACTCCGTGCTTTACCTTTTTCTTACATACAATATATAAATCCTTTGCTAGCGTATATCCATTCACATCTCCATTCTTTGATGCCAAGAGGTTACACCACGCTTTTTTCTTCTCATTTATAAGATCTCTAATCTCGTCATCCCACCATGCATCTCCTTTCTTCCTTCCTTGGACGGTCACACCGCACACTTCCTTGGCTGACTCATACAGGCTCTTTTTGATGTGTTCCCATGCACTATCAATATTGAGCTCTTCCATACATTTCTCATTTAACCTTTCAGCGGTTTTCCTTTCAAACTTTTCCCTGGTATCCTTCTCTTGCAATCTTTCGATTTTGACCCTAGTCGGGGCTACCACTGTTTTCTTCTTAGATCGCCACCCATGAAACAGATTCACTCTTGATACTACAAGAAAGTGATCCGTTTCAATTTCAGCGCCTCGAAACACCCTGGTGTCAACAGTGGCGGACCTCAATCTAGAGTCAATTACAACGAAATCAATCATTGACCTTTCATTTCCTCTTTCCCACGTATATTGGTGGATTCCTTTGTGTTCAAAAAAAGTATTGGATACAAAAAGGTTCCACTCCAAACATACTTCAAGCAAACTATCGCCATTTCCATTCGTCCTTCCATCCCCAAATATACCAAGCGCAGACTCGAAGCCATCTCTTCGAGTTCCAACCCACCCATTCAAATCTCCAGCCAAAATCAATCTTTCGCTGTCGCTTTTCCTGTCCATGACATCTCTTACATTCGTCCAAAACTCATCTTTCACTTCGTCTTTATCTGAGTTTACAGGGGCATAACCTACAATAAGAAATACCTAAAGAAATAAATAATAAATAATATATATATATATATATATATATATATATATAAATATATAAATATATATTCGTATCTATTATTATCTATTATTATCCGTATTCGTATCTATATATATATATATATAGATACGAATACGGAATACGTGTCACAACAATATTTTAACTATTTTCGAAATAAGCTATGTGCTATGAAAATAGTACTAACTTTTTGGTCTGGAGTGAGGTTCGAATCCGCGACCTTTGGATCACGAGGCGAGAGTCCTAACCACAAGACCAACAAGCTACTCATTTGTTTCTTTAGTTAAATTAATTATTAGAGGCATTTTGATATAACGGAAGTTATAAACAACATATATAACAACAGCTATTGTTTTGTAGCAGTTTTAAACAAGAGATAAATTGTAAGGCGTCAAAGATTTTAATTATTTTAGCATAATACCAAATATACTTTCTTGCCCGTATATCTAAGATAATTTTTTTGTGTTTATGTGTGACCCAAAAGTATGTATGAATGCATTGTCATAGACGTCAAGTCGATTTGAAAAATTTCAGCTCAATTGGATGACGATAAATATGTAAATTTGTACTTCTAAGATTTTTCCAGAATTAATACCGGCGGCGAAGTTAATATAATGGATTTAAAAATAGAAGCGTGCAGTGAAAATTGGAAGTTGTATAAATTATATTTATTTTCTTTTAACCTAGAAGTATTAATGCTCGTATCATCATCATCAGTATGTGTCTCTTCATTGTTGAATGTCCCTCCCTCAAAGATCGCCAGTTTTATCTGTCATCAACCTCAATCAACAATCCGTGTCCTGCCTCTTTCTGATATCGTAAATCCATCGAGCTTGCGGCAGCCAACAGTTCTTCTACCAGTGATGGTATTTTAACCGGTTATACACTAACCATTATTTTAGATATGTATCGATGATTGGTAGCTGATTTTTCGTAATTCGACGATAACAGTTATATTTTACGTAGTTACCAATCATAGATACAATAAGATACAAATCTGAAATAACTGTAATATGTATAACCAATTAAAATAACGGTTTTACCATCACAACGAGCACGTTGAAGGCTATATATTTTTTTTGGCGTTAGTATTCTTCATCGCGAATGCTTTTACTATTCTCATGTTTATCGAGTCACAGCAATCGTTTCCTTTGTGTCTCGGAAAGTAGTTGTTGACTCTGCACGCAGAAGACGCGATAAAACCCCCAGATATCCGCCCTTCGCATCTCCCTTAACAAGTACCGATTAACCCGAATCCTGAGAGCTCTGAGTGGAAGCTGGGTAAACATATCTGTAGTTAGCGCGGAAAATTTTCCAGAATCCACCATGTAGAGTGTTTGTATAATCTCTTCATATTCAGCTGAAACTAATATTTATACAAAGAAAAAAGAAGACTACGAAAGTTGTCAAAGAAAATTCATCTATATAGGTACCTAAGTATTGAAATTTAGTACTCTGTGTATGGTTAAAGTTTTTTAAAATTAACAAACAGTAGCAGTATTCCAAGTAGGTGAACGCACACCTATTTTATAAACAACTTTAAATCCATAAATTTAAAAATAAATTATACGATCGTTTTTATCAAATGGTTTATCGTATTAAAAAATTCGTATGCAATATTGTAGACATTTCTTTTCTAAATAAGTACACGATTTTTTTTCTGTCTCCAACGAACGCGCACAGGGGAAAGTTGCATCTCAGTCACGGAGGAGGAGCTACACGAAATAGACATGACGCAGCCTTTTTTTTTACAGCCATTAATATTAGATTCAATTATTTTCCTATTTTTCTGTTTAGACGAATCTTAAAATTGATAATTCACCCACATTTGAACGTCCAATCAAGTTGAAATTTTGTACAAAAACATATTCATTCACATTCACTAATTAATCAATGTATCCTTCATAATTTTAAATTAAATCATTGTTTAACATGCTAAATTAGTTAATGAGCTCACCAAAAGATGGCGCTAGTCATTTACTGAAGTGATTTCGTATGCTGGGTAATATTTAATTACATTTTTTAAACCATGCTTATTTTTAAGTTTACTTTTGTACTAAAAAGCAAAACAATAAGCTTTCGGCCAAAAATTTTTTGCTTAACTCTCCAAATAAAAACGTGCGCACTTTCCCTCCATTAACAATAGAATTCTGTAATCTATATCAACGTCGTAAGCGCCCAATATACCTTTGTCAAATATTTTAAAAAAAATCCAATAAAATAATAGTTTCACACGTAACTGTGTGTAAGTGGCGTAAAAAAATAAAAATAATTCATTGTTTCCTTGAAAATAATTTCACAATTTCTACCTTAACTTTATTATTTAACGGTGCTGGAACCCCTTCAATTAAAATAATGCAGATAAAATAGTGAAATAATAACAACAGATGAAAAGAAAAACCCACTGAGAGTTGGCATTATGAATGAGTCAGTGCGATTGTTTACTTAATACGCACATTAGTTTTTTTAAAGCCAAAACTCACTGTAATAGCGAAGAAATTTTTTGTTTTATTTGTAGTGAAAAAAATCAGATTTTTTTCAAAAATTATTGTCCTAGCTCCTAAAAATCCATATTTTGTAAGCATCTAACAATACTAAATATCTTTACCTATTTAGAACTGATCCGTGCTGAGATTATTAACAGAAGAGTAATTATTTATTTAAGAAAAATATTTATATATTTCAAAATCATTGAATTTATCATTTTTATCAATCATTTTAAGCTTACTCTAGCAAAAGTGTCCTTAGGTTTTCACGGCCGTTCAGAATCTTCTGTGTATAGTTTTCTGGTATATTCTGCCGTGTATATGGCTATAGGGCTAACATTAGCCCTGATGATGGACCCTGCAATGGGACCCGAAACATTGGCCAGAGAGGTCACATATACACGGCAGAA
>JADDOH010003187.1:0-132692 GCA_016648135.1 Agrypnia vestita | reverse complement strand
TACTCTAGTGCTCACTGAATTTCTTTGTATCCTTCTGTTAGAGAATATTTTTCAAATATTTAAAAACTTTAAATAATATTTCAAAAAGAACCGTTACGCACGTGAACTCAATAACATTTCATATTTGGGTTGCAGCTGGTGACATCCTTCGTTCAAGCAAGCTACAGAATCAGTTGCTTGAGAAGTAAATTTTGATGATGCTTATTAACCCATTAAATATTTTTATTTACATATTACAAAGTTATATTAATTAAAAAGTAATAATACAAGAAGCATCCATAAACCACGTGGTTCTGTTCCGAACTCTTTTGAACCTCTTCCTTCCCCCATGTAACTTTAACGTGTACCGAGCGGTGTAGTGACACGCGATCAATCCAATCGAAACAGTTTTGTTTAAAACATCAATACAGTACCGACGTTATACGATTGGATGAATATATCGTTTTCTGGTTGATCCCTTAAGTTTGATCATTATAAATTTAAATACGATGAACAAAGATTCACATTGGTTAGCAGTTATTTTTTCGATTTTCCCCCTTTACTCCTGACCATCCTACATATTATCTACTTTTCGACTTTCATTTTTTGTTGTTGTATATCATTATTTTTTTATAAGTTATTTATTATTTATTTGATAAGTTAGTGAAAGTTTATTAGACGGCTTATATATAATTTTATACACAAGTGTATTTAAATTTTTATATTACTCCGAGTTCCCTTACGCAATAAAAGAAATAATAATTATCAGTCTTATTAAATCATGTATTACGTTTGTAAAACAGGAATATTAAGTTTATTCACAAATAATAACTAAAATGCTTATCGTAAATATCCAATACCCAACCGTTAACCGTGGTATTTCTTCGCATCTATGATAATAATTTATGGATGATGCAATAAAATCTTCGATATATGTGTGGGACCCTGTACATTTTACATTCTTAAAAGCCCTGTACACATTGGCTGAGGTGATCCAATACGAGTTTGGCCCAATGTGTATAGGGGCTTATGGCGCAGTTTGGCTAAGGTTGGAGAAAGTTGGCGGAGTTTGGCGGAGGTTGGCGAAAGTTAGCGGAGGTTGGCGAAGTTGTCGGTTTTTCGAGCATACATCAAAGCAATCATGGCGTCGCTCGGCCGGTAGAGATCAGATTGACCGTTATTTAGTTCGTTACCGTTCGCTGGTATGTTTATCGTGTTCGTGTTTCTGAGATTGCCGAAATGACTCTATCGTGGAGCAATGAAGAGACATTCAAGCTAATTAAATTTTTATTATAAGTATGGACAGAAATTAATTATGAAAACAATGAATGAGTTTTATTTTTCAGATAATTTAGTTTGAAAACTTTGATTTAGTTAGTCATAACTAAAATTATCACAAAAAAGTTATGTAAAAAAAAGAAAAAAATACTTACAAACAACGAAATTATTATAATTGGAATAGGCGAGTTAGTAAAAAATTTTTTTTCTCGTGTACAGAGTTATTATTACCAACGGATTTATAAAAAAAAGACGCGTGCGCTCAATTTTTTTCATTTCTGTAAATGCAATATTTTAGATTGTTCTTAAGAATTTAAGCACAATTGAAGATCTTAAATTAAATGTTTTGAAGTTCCAAAGACGTATTTGTCACAACTTTACAGAGCAATATAGCAAGTTGAAAATTTTTGATTTTTTTTCTTTTCTCTCTCTGCTTCACAAGTTGAACATTTCTCAGTTTTTTCTTTTACTTTAATCGATAGATATACTATCAGAAAATACGCTTGTAAAATTATAGAGCGAAATTCTAAATATTTCTCTAGTTATAGCTTGCAACAAATAAATTGCGTCCAGCGATTACGTCCATCTCAAGTGCTCACCAGGCAGCAAGAGTCATGCGCTAGAATGCGACCACAATAAATTGGCGTGCGAGGGAGAGCGTCTCTGTCGCGTAACAAAAGTTGTCAGGGTGTAAATTTATTACACAATACAAAATGTACAGAATGTCCGGTGACTGGTGTCGTAGCCTTTAACAGAAATTTGGTCGGGCAGCACTAAAGAAACCAGGTCGTAATGGCGGCCGTTATATCTGTCAAACTGTCAGACGGTAATGTCGTTCCATTATTTTCTTTTTCAGCTTCGCAAAACCTTAATACTTCATTGGCAATTGTTCTTGCACCATCCCGGACTGTTTAGGATGTTTTGGACATAATAATTCAGTTTATATTGGTAATCAAGATGCCACAGCTCCCGAGCAAATACAAAATTGTACTGAATGAAAGGGCGAGGGTTACCGCCGGGTGCGGGCGGGGCGGATTTTAGTTCCAAAGTCGCCGCACGCCAAGTTATTGTGGTCAAGCAATAATGTGTGATCGCCGTTGGCCGTTGGGTGGGGTCATAGATAACATAATAATAGGTGGGGCTGGCCGACGTTGGTGATCTGCCGAGGTTGGCCCAAGATAAAGTCACTATGAATTTGACTTGAGAGTGATTCTCTTTTCTATAGAGTGCTTGAGAGCTTGAAATTAGGCGGGCTTCGACCTGGTTGTTAAATGTCAAATAAAATTTAATGTTTTAGTCAGACTGTACGGACTGTACTCATTCCTACAAACAATCTAAAATATACTGACATATTTGATTTTGTGACGTGTGACTGACTGAATTTGACACGTGTGATTTGATGTTGATTATTTATATTTTTAATGAATAATCTGTAATTTTTAGTCCGACATTTACATACTGCTAATTGATAAACCTCAAATAATATGGATTCAGATAAGCGGGATCCCGACGATATTTTAAATATTCTGGTGGCCACTGATTTACATCTGGGATTCAATGAATTAGACCCGATTAGAGGAGAAGACAGTTTTAATACATTTGAGGAAATTTTGCAGTTTGCTGTTGAACACAATGTGGATTTTATTCTTCTTGCCGGTGATTTATTCCATGACGCAAAACCATCACCTGGCTGCTTATTAAAATGCACAAAATTGTTTAGGAAATATTGTTTTGGAGACAAACCTGTGGAATTTGAAATTTTTTCTAACCAAAACGAAAGCTTTAAGCAAACGCTCACTGGTTCTGTCAATTATGAAGACCCGAATATAAACATCTCGTTTCCAGTTTTTTCTATCCATGGTAATCATGACGATCCAATTGGCAGGGGTGCAGTCAGTTCTTTAGATATTTTATCAAATATGGGCCTTGTTAATTATTTTGGAAAGTGGACGGATTACAGCCAAATTACAGTTTCTCCGATTTTAATGAAAAAAGGCAAAACAAAATTGGGCTTGTACGGCTTAAGTTTTTTGAAAGATCAACGCTTGGCTAGACTCTTTAGGGAAGGCAAGGTCAAAGTGCAAAAATTAGACTCTGATGATGCTATTTTCAGCATATTTACTCTTCACCAAAACAGAGTGGATCGAGGCCACCTAAACTATATTCCGGAGGAAGTTCTGCCGGATTTCATAGATTTAGTTATATGGGGTCATGAACATGACTGCAGGATTGAACCCGAATGGAATGCCACTAAAAATTTCTTTGTGTCTCAGCCAGGATCTCCGGTGGCTACATCCCTAGCCCATGGTGAGGCGTTGCCTAAACACTGTGGGCTCCTGCAGATTCATGATAAGGATTTCCATATGTTTAAATTAAAATTAAAAACTGTTCGCCCTTTTGTGTTTGAGGTGATTGTTTTGTCAGAAGTAGAGAGCTTGGATCCTTCAGCAGTGGATGCAGCGGATCAAGTACAAGAGTACTTGAAAGTGCGCGTCAACGAAGCTTTAACCAAAGCCGATGATCAGAGAAGTGGTCACCCTGTCCAGCCGCAGCTACCGTTAATAAGACTCTGTGTTTTATATGAGCAAGATAATCAACAATTTAATGTTATTCGATTTGGACAGCAGTTTTCAGACTCTGTGGCTAATCCTCAAGATTTGATACTTTTAAAGAAAGAAAAAGTTCAAAAAAGGGATACGATAAAAAGTAACATAAATAAAGAAGCATTAGACGAGATAATCATGGAAGCTGATACTGACGAGACGACTGTAGAGGCACTCCTGGAGAAGTATTACAAAGATCGACCAGAAAGCGAACAGCTGAAAATGCTTTCAGTAAAATGTTTGGCGGAAGCAGTGATAAGTTTCACTCAAAAAGGTCACCTCGAAGCAATATCAGAAGTCATTAATTGTCAGAAACAGCAATATTTAGATCATCTCATGAAATCTGATGTTCTATCAGAAGAAGAAGCTCTCAAACATATTTCAATTCTCAAACAGCAATTTGAAGATGCGAGTGGTGATAGATTAGCGAGTGTTAAAAAGATTTTGCAATCTGCACCAATTAATGAAGAAGTGTTAATAGACCTTGATCAATCCGATGACAGTACGGATGAAGTAGTTGCTCAAGTTGTTAGTCCTATAGCTGCGAGGGGAAGAGGTCGTGGACGGGGAAGCAGGGGCGGAAGAGGATCCAGAGGGGGTCGGGGCGCAGCCGCTCAAGCTCCTAGTAACACGTCCCTTAACATTACCCGCGACTCATCTAGTTCCACTTCAAGCACTAATTGGCTCACAAACCTAACACAACAAAAACCTGCAGTTAAGACGACACCGAAAAGAAATACATCTAAGAAAAAACAATATTATGATTAATTCTTTATACACCAGCATTTCCAGACACGTAGCTAACTTTGTTATTTCTAATTGGATAAAAATCCAATTTTATACAAGTGTTTTTAGAACATAATTATAATTATGAATATTCAATGTGCTTTTGTAATATTTTTTTTAATTTAACATCACACTTTCATATCACAGGAAGGTTGTAATGGATTTACAGAACTTTTTTCTCTTTGATTTTTCATATGCATGTTCATCGATTGTTGGGGCCTCCAATATAGCCGTCCTATTCATTATGATTCATCCTATCTACAGATGATTTCTGCTGCCTTTAAAATTTGTATCATAAATCTTTTGTGCCATTCTTCATTTTAAATACATGTTTTATTAATTCTAGATGTGATGTTGAATTGTAAAGTTTTTATACAAAGTATTAATATTTGTACAAAACTCTTAATAAATTATCTTAAAATATTATTATTATTTAAATAAATCTAAATGAGTCACTTGGATATATTTGTATTATAAATTGCTTCTAAACAAAATAAAATAAGTAAATTTACTACACTAAAATATTTTTATGACCTTTAGATTATAAAAGGATTTTGAATTACGACGAACCTATCAGAAATTAAATTATTTTCTGAAATTGGTTTTGTGTGTATTTTGATGTGATTTATCAAAAACTAAATGAAATGAGGACATTCTAGATTTGAGAACGAAGCATAATGAAATAGAATGACACAGTCAATACATGCCGACCTTTCCCGAAAAATCACTGAAGTGATAAATCCATGTCTCATCTGTGTACATGTATCGTAAATACATGGTAATTAATGTCAGAACTATCATTAGTGGATTTGATGATATTTAACATGAAAATTGACAATTAGATAAATAATAGCAAGCAATTGACTCCAAATTGGCAAATTGACCTACTACTGTTAAACTTACCAGTGCGAGAGTAAGTACAAATATATAGGTATTGAAATAAAACCAGTGTTTTTTTAGGCCTTTTTGCTGGAGTCGTCACTACGTCTTCAGGAGTGTGCCCTCTTGTCGCTAGAGACAAGGACGTACTCTACGTCCTTGACCTCCGCGACCTCTATAAAATATCCATTTTATTTCAATACCTTAATATGTCAAACTACTGTAATATAAATCTTTAAGTACAAATATCTTGGATATTAGGTCAGTGCTCATGTACGCAGCTGAGACGTGGGTACTCTAAGAGGAATGAGCGAGCACTGGATGTTTTTGAAAGGAAAATTTTGAGGCGTATATTCGGATTGGTTCTAGAAAATGGACTTTGGCGCAGACGTTACAACAATAAGCTCTATACTCTGTTTGAGGAGCTAAGCGTCAGCAAGTTTATAAAACTGGGAAGACTTCGGTGGCTGGGTCTTGCGGAGAGAATGTCCGAGCATTAAGCACCAAAGTTCCTGCTGAACTCAAGGCAAATAGGGCGAACAAGCTTAGGAAGGTCAAAATTAAGATGGGGTGACAACGTCATCACAGACATTTCTGCCTTGGAACTTCGGAACTGGAGAGCTGGCACTAAACCGAGATGAGTGGAGGAAAACTCTTGAGGGGGCCAAGACCCACCAGGGGTTGTAGTGCCAAGAGTGATGATGATGATGATCATGGATAGTTCTGTGGTAGCTCTCTGTTTGGTGGAGTATTGTCCATAAAGTCTAGTAGATTAATAAAATATTCAGTTTTGTTAGGGGCACAGTTCAGCAGTTTTACATTAAATTTCACATATTATATATGTTTATTCAAGGCAGTTGCATATTTTTCCGCAAATTCAGTATAAAACATTTTGTTTTAGGTTTTAACAATGTCCATGTATTTGAACTAATTCTTGATAGGACAGGATTGCCTTTAGGCACAATATGTATTCACTCTGGGCCCAGTTTAAACAACAAATTTGTGCAATTCACTTAAGGGGGGGTAAGGTTTTTAACTTTTTTTTTTTGCATTTTATTTTTAATTTTTCAAATGAATGTATAACATCGCAAGAATATTTTGTCAAAATTTCAAGTCAATCGGAGCAAAATTGACGAAATTATGAACATTTGAGCGATACTCAGACTGATTTTCTATACCTGCTCGGGCAGCTAAGAGACGCGCTCACCTGAGGACTACCGGACGTGCTATTTGTATTGGAAGAGTTTTGTGTAGACAAGGACAAAAAGATGCTGATGATGAAAGCTCTTTGCTGTGTGAATATGGCATCGATGATTATGTGTAAGTATAAAATAAGTGTTGAGTTTTATTTTGAATTTTACAGTGTGCAAAACTTTAAAGCGTTTTCCCCACATGTCACGTTTTCAAAGTCGGTGTCCATCATAACTTCAAAACTACTGCACCGATCCTTTTGAAATTTTGAACACTATTTCTGTACATAATTTACGAGGTAACGCTGGAGACTTTTTTTCAAATTTGTTATTAATTTATATTTTTTAATAACAAATTAGTCGATATTTTTCGCAAAACTCGCGTTTTTTCCTTCAAAGTGTTCCAAAAAATTGAAATTTCAAAAAACCCTCCCAGCGTTACCTGGAAAAACCTATTATCTAACGAATGAACTTTGATTTTTTGATTTCAGATGATCTAGCACCAAGTTATGATGAACACCGCAATTCTACTTTTTTCCGAGACACGTCCGAATAATTGATGCCATTGCCGTATTTTTTAATATTTCGTCTTGAAAATTTTACACAATATTCTTCAAATGTCGTACTTTAATGTACCATTGGTTTTAATAAAGAGATTTTAACTGTGTCGTCACAAAAAATTCACAAAAACATGCCTTTTTTTGTACGAATTAACCTTACCCCCCCCCCCTTAATTATAGAATCAGAAATATTGCAATTTGGTTCTAGGATAAAAAATATATTGAATGATGCTCGAGGATTATAAATAATATATTTACTATTTTCTTCGCTCTCTCTTACATACATCACCTGCCATGTTTGATATTTATTGTCATAAGATTTTTTTTGTGTCTTGAATTATTAACTATGTTGATTAGTTAGTTATCCATTGAGAATGATTATTTTTGATCTCTTCCAGAAATGAATATTACCATTCTGGGACAGCTAAAATTTAGATCAATGTATAGAATTACAATTAAAAATCGCAAAAGAAATTTAAGTGAAGACTATATATTTTATTTTACATTTATGCACATTTAATTTTGCAGGTGGCAATTACTAGTGTTATAACAACGGTACAGTGATGCCTCCAAGTCTAAATATACTTATGCAATAAATGTAAAATAATGACACGTAAAAACGTTAACAGTTGCAATGAAAAAATTAAACGCCACTAAGCAAATTTTCAGTTGTGAGTACCTACAATAGTACAGTAATATATTTGCGCTAGCATCTATTGAGCCTGCTATTAAAATCCCTATACAAGTCAAATTATTTAAAGCACATTAAAAATTAATAAGTAAATAAATACTACTCTTGTGTATATTAAAAAACCTAGATAATTTTTTTTATAAGGGGCCAGTACATATTTGTTGTTGGAGCCGGGCCTCTTGATCGAGGATCCATTCAGACTTAGTTGTTGCTGCGCCTCTCATGAGTTTTGTGATGGGAAGATAGCCTTATTCGAGAGGCGCACTCTCTCCCGCATATATATTTACATATATAGGGGGGCCCTTTTTCCTATTTTATTTTGCGTTGAGACCTAATTTTAGTTCATTTACTACTAGTGATGATATTTTATCTGGAGACAATCTAACTGTTATTTGATATTTGAATCTGATTGCATCGATGATTAGCAACCATTGGTACTAGACAACAATTATATTTTAGTCATCAATAATTGATACAATCGTATACAAATTCTGAATAACTGTAACGAAAATAACCGATTTAAATAACGGTTTAAGCATCACTACATTGCCAGTAATGCATTATTTTGCTCATATATTACATCCGTATATTGATTGAGAGGTATATTCTATTATCCAAGAGTACTGGATTCAAATTATTAAGCCATGTATTCACTAGAGGACAAATCGCGAAACATTTCGCGTGTCTATTTACACTTGCCGCCCGATGAGGTTATGATGACAGCTGCGTATCTATTTATTTTAACGAGTTTATCGAAACGTAAGAGGAGAAAAAGGTGGTGGGTGCGAAATTATTTACTGCAAAGAGAAAGAAGGATGGATATTCTATGCGATCTTCGAATGTCTGACGGATCTTTTGTTAATTTCACTCGAATGACAACAACTGTTTTTGACAATTTATTGCAAATAATCGGGCCTTCCATAGCCAAGCAAGACAATATTAAGGAACGCTGTCGGCCCTCACATCATTTTATTTTTATATTCACTATTTGACACTATTCAATATTTGAAGTGTCCCACAAAATTGTGCGACTTTGGTAGAGCGCGATGAGTAGGAGAATAATTTCGTTTCCCCACATCAGTCATGTTGACGGATACAGCGCATGCGCATTCACTTGTAAACGTACCACGTGGTACTGACGCGCAGTGTGATGTCGCCGTGAGCTCGCTCGGATACTGTGCGCATTGCAACGTTGCCGCGGCACGTAGAAATGCCCCGCTATGTTGTGCGCGACGTCGCGGAACAGTGCGCGTCGTTGCAACGTCACGTAGACTCTATGCCGCGCGTGATATTGAGGGGCAATTTGTCCCCTAGTGAATACATGGCCTAAGAATAGATAATTGTTTCTTACAAAATGTAAACTACTACTATCTTAAATGTAAACAAATGTTAATTTATTCACAAATTGTGTAGGAAAATCAGTTCAAATTCAAAGGCTCAGATAGCTGGTTTGGTTATGCGGAAATATGAGTGAAGCAAGGGTGGTAAAGCATAGGTACATGATGCAGGTATTGATGGTAACAGGAAAAATAGTTCATTTTCAACGCTATCAGCAAACCAGATATTGGAATAAATGAAAATGCACCAAATAAGTGTGGTTTCCTAGAACGAGAGTTAGGTTATACAGCCTTGCAAAAATATGAAATAATGGTTGGTCAGTTAGGTATTCAATTTAATATTATTAAATTGTTGGTTTTATTATTGAGTTAAATTATAACGTATATTTGATAAATTGCTATATTTAACTAATTTACAAAAATCTATATTTGATATATTTAAATAATTACTCATTGTTTTCTATTGAAGATATTTTCTTTTGGCGCATTTAGGGTAAAATTTTCAATTATCATTGCAATGGAAGTTGCGCACGCGCAGTCTGCGCGTTATTCTAGAGATGGGTCCGCTCTGTACTAACTACTACAATGTAGTACTACATTACATTGAAGTTTACTGTACACTACAAACTACACACACTTCAAAGTACTACAATTTCGTAGCACTACAGTTAGCTCACTTCATGTAGTTTTTATTACAAATATAGTGTACACTTTGTAGTTTTCAAACTGGTGAACGTGTATATGTTCATGTGTTGTAGACTTCATTTTGAAATGTAGTTTTTCCCTTCGCTAGTGCGTATTGTAGCAGGAATGCGTATAGCGGGAATACGATCCCGATCTATTAAACTGTCAAAAATTTATTTATTTCGTGTAATTTATTAGTGTTTCGGTAATATAAATACAGTCGTCACTCTCTATAACGAAATACAAGACCGAGCAATTTATTTCGTTATGGAGAGTTTTCGTTATAAAGAGTGAGGAATAAAATTGACGTGTATCTGTGTAACTAATAAAGGCGGCTATACACGCTTCGGTATATCGTAGAGGTACAGTAGCCGACAAACACCTTGAAATTTTACGGCGTAGTGGGGGGAAGTTTGCGCATGTACCATTCTACTAAAGAGACCCAAATTTTGTCTTCTGCGCATTCCCCCACTACGCCAAAAAATTTCAAGAAGTTTGCCGGCGACTGTACGTCGCAGTCAACGTTAGTGATGGGTCCGCTCTGTACTAACTACTACAATGTAGTACTACATTACATTGAAGTGTACACTTCACACCTTTTGAAGTGTAGTGCACACTACAAACTACATACACTTCAAAGTTATTGAAAGTACGAGTGCATACTTCAAATAGTACATTTTTTATGTAAATTTTTGGAAATCAAAACATCCCCTCCAATGGTTTGAAAAATTTTGGGACTGAATGACGAAATCTCCGGAAACTAAAACAACCTCCCCCCACTCTTTTGAAAATTTTCTATTAGCACACTTTTCAAGAAGCATTTCGCGTAGTCCAATTCTAGATATATTCCCCTTCCAATTAACTACACCCACCCATACCTACCACAGTTAACGTTCTGTCTCTTTCTTCCCTTAATGCTTTCTTTCTGTTTTCTGTTTTTATTTAGTTAATATCTGAACCCTGATGAAGACTCAGTTGTGAGTCGAAACTAGTTGGTTTAAACTCAATAAAGTGGTGTTAAACAAAAAGTTATTTTATTTAAAGATATTATGTCTCACCATAATGTATTTGCTTCGTGTGAAAATTTAAGATTTCTTGCAATATGGAGATCATACGAATGCCTTAAATATTCTCTAGTATAATATCACCTCAAGCTCTCGGTAAAATTATTCCAGAGATATGTGGTGATGTGATGCCTTATTATTTACAGGTACTTAATAAAACAGTTTTGTTTAAAGCATTAAATTATTTATAGTTAAATCTAAAAACAAAAATAGGAATAATAAAAATTATAAATATACAGGCTGCACCAGAGCTAGCAGCAGAAACTTGGCTGATAGATTCCTGCCTATATTATGAGTCTAAAATGTTCAAGCAAACATGACCTAATATCAATAGTTATGGAGATATGCAGTATCAAAGTTTGCATTTTTTTGGATGCAAAAACATGGATATGATGATACATATCCTGTGACTGAACGGGTCTTACCTACGTGTATTGTCCACCAGCAGTAGGATTTTTTTTCCCTTTAGATTATATCCCACATTCACACTAGGTACTTCTCCGAAAAGTTAGAATGTCATCCATGTGGACTTTTTGGCCTTGTAGGTGACCAGTAACTTGAAATTCTTGAAAGTGAATGGATTTTTTAACTTACCGATAACCAATATTTTCATTTTTCGGTACAATTCACGTTGATGTCCGCTAGCACTGGTAATGCGATCCTTAGAATGTGTGCCAACCAAACACTGGTTATTTTTAAATTTGAGAGTCTTGTCCGGTATCTTTTTAAAAAAAAAATCGGTCTCATCTACATTGAAGATTGTGTTAGGATAGAGGTCAACTCCAGCCACACCTTCTCCAGCCAGCCATCGATGACATTTCTGTCAACATCATGTGCCTCTCATAAATATTCCATGTGCTCTGAAGTAAGGAAATTCCAAGAAATGGACTTTCTAGATGTCCATTTTTTGGCGGAGTGTACCGATTATTTCGCTATAGAGAGTGAGCCATTTCGTTATAGAGGTGAATTAATATATGGGTTCTTATGGAAAACCAAACCAGTCTGGTTAATTTTTAAGTTATATATAGTTTTTCGCTATAGAGAGTTACGACTGTAATGTATTGTCTACCATCTTGAAATTCTTGAATCGAGCACCAATCATAAAGATGCTCAATTCAAAAGCAGACGAATGATTGTTTATTGAACTGAAAATTAGAACTATTTATTGAATTACGATTTTAGGCGTGTATTAGGATTTCATGCTTTTCTCGATGTATTTGCAAAAACGCGTTCAAAATTGCAAAAAGATATTTGTTTCCAAAACAAAAAACACAATAGGCATTTGACATTCAATGGGGCTGTTAAAGTTGTATAGTTTCGAAACTTTTGAATACGACCTCAAAAACAAATATTAATAATTAAACTACATTGAAGTGTTATCAATTGCATTGATCAACTCTCTAGACATTGTATTCTTGTATTAATATACATTTAACCAATATGTAAACATTAATCATAAAAAAACACGCCAAAAAGGTATAACTTCTACCACGCGTACATAAGTACACGCACTTCCATTTTTGATTTTTATGTTTCTGTATTTATGAGCAATTTTTCTTTACGTACGGATCATATATAAATAATATAATACAGATTAATAAGATAATCCGCATGAAATATTAGGACCATGTAAAAACTTGGCCGTACGGTAGGTAGTTAGGTAGGTACGTAGTCCATACTATTCGATAAATCACTGAACAGTTTTAAGCTGGTATCACATGTGTGGTTGGTAACCACTTGGTAACACTCGTCTGACAGCGTTGTTTTTTCTGTCAAAGTCAGGTTATAATATTGTGTTTTTGATACGTGTTTTACAAACTCTCTCCCGAATTGACTTTTGTTTTCCTTACTGGAAATGTTACGTTTCAATATTATCGATTTGTTGTGATTTTAAAGATAGATGTGAGTTATTTATCATATATTGGCAACTGAATACCACGGTTTTCGTTATGAAATAATTTCTTGTCTTTTCTCTTTTTTGTTTAAATATTTATGTGGGTAATTACCGCTCTCAGTGCAGCAGGGCAGAACCTGTTTATTATTGCATTCATGGATCTTGGATACGTTCTTCTGCTTAATCAATGTGACCGGTTCCTAGAATGTGACTATTATACTCATACCCTCATTCATAATTATTTATAGGGATTTTAGAGATGTAATAAATTGAAAAAATATCAACATTTTTTTAAATAAATCAGTCATTTATTTAACCATAAACTATTCATTACACTTAGATGTTTTGAATACAAAGTCACTGTATAAAATCTTTTGATGTCATGTCAATACAAGAAACTAATAATAATGTTAATGTAAATTGTTGCTAAATAACAGTAAATATTTCACTAAGAAAGCCTTTAGTACATGTGAATTTTTTTCTTACAAAAATTACCATAAGTAGTAGTTTATACATTGCGATACATTTATTTTTTATTTTTGGTGGTTTTATTTAGTGTTTTTCTTTTCTTCTTTTTTTTTGTTTTTTCAAATTGTTCATTTGAATCTATAGAGTCTGATAAATCAGATAATGCAGTCTGTTTACCATTCTTTTTAGTTTTCGTCTTCCTTGTTTGGACCGCAGTCGCCACAAATCCACTCTTTCGAAATCTACTTCTTGCTGTTGTAGCCAATTGATCATTTTTTAATGTTGTGATTTGTTGGTCGGTGCTGATGGTATTTATGATTGTGAAACTGTCTCCCATGCTGTTGGACTTGGTCGACTTTATTCTAAAAAATAAAATGTTAAAATAATATGAATCTTAACTTGCGGTGGACCCCAGGTGAAGTAAACATCACCTGTATATTCAGTGCTACGTTGGATGAGTTTGTGTTATATTTTTCACATTTTGATAAGTATTAATACAATTTGTAGATAATAATTATTGGTAGGTTCTGATAGGGAATGAAATCATGTGACTACTTGATTTAGGGGCATGTGAGGGCTTATCCAAAAAAAAAGTATGTAACAACCAATGTAAGAATTATCAGCACATATAAAAAACACACCAAGTGCCTAATGGATAATGATGAAAAAGCTATCTCCAAAGCAAATTTATTTATATTTTTCATTTAAGTCTATCTTGGACACTATAATCTTTTAAAGTATTTGTTTAATGTTCAATTTTTCATTTGTCTAAATCCAAGAAAATGGGTATTATAACAGATCCTTCTGAAAGTAAGTGTATTCGGTATAGTTGAGTGTTCTGATTTCAAAATAAAACAGAATTGACGCTCAAATAAGTATCAATGAAAATATTTTAAAGTTTCGAAAATTCTATACATTTGGAGATATTTGTGTAAATCATAGATAAGATCTGTTATAATACCCATATTCTTGGACTATGCTGTTCATTTTAATAAGTCTCATGAATTAGGAATCAATCATTCTATATATAGCCTATCGGAGTTATTAAATTTCTAACAATGAAATGAATATAGTATATAATATAAGCCAAAAAAACCATCGTAATATTGGCAAATGACAATTGAATTGAATTCGGGTTGATTTGTGTGTATATATCTGTAACATACATGGTACTGAATGAAATATTTATTTTTCCGACAACACCCCCACCAGCAATACTATTGACATTCATATTGTCCAATGTAATAAATACTCACTGTCTAAAAAAAAGTCTAAATTTTTTAGTTTTTGCTCATGTTTATGGTTATCGTATTCAGATCTGGCCATATCTTTACTTAGGCCCGGTTGTTTCAAGTTCGATCAAAGTAAGCGGTCGATCAAAGCATAGATTTTTACGAAAACGGATCGTCTGATTGGTGGAGAATGTAAAAATCTATGCTTTAAAAGAACGCTTACTTTAATCCAACTTGAAACAACCGGCCCTTAGTGATATTTCAATATTAATTGAATCATATCGGGTACGCACCTTGTTTTCTTTTTCCATGACCTTGAAATACTTTGATTATCTTGACTTATATATTCATTGACAACGTCTGACAGTTTGATTTTCATTTTAGATTTTGTCTTCTTGCAATGAACTTCATCTTTGCGCATTTCTTTAGTGGCATAATTACTTTCTATCGCTTCTAACTTCTTTGAACAAGACCTGCAAAGTCGTTGCATTGTTAATTTTTTAAAGAATGCAAAGCATTTTATCTTTTTCCCATTGCAGCTGGAATATTTCTTATGTCAATGGACTGTTCTCCACATGACCTGCAACAGTTCTTTTTGATTCCTTCCTATTCGGAATCATCAGACATTGGGGGTGTAGTGCATAATATGGGGTTGTGAGCTATTTTTAATATTAACACATTTTCTGGTGTAATTGAGTATCCTGATTCCAAAAATGACATGACGTAACCTCGCTCGCAAGTATTTAATGAGTAATTACAATTTAAAATTTCGTAATTATTCCCTTAATATGTTTGACAGATCAGTCTGGATCACCCATTTTATCTGTATTTTTACACATATCTATGGATAAGTATTTGAATCATAGACAAACCGCGTTCCATAAACCTGTGGAATAATTAATGCTACCAAACCATAACACAACGAAGTAAAACCCTGACGGGCTGTAGCAGGCGAGTACTTGGGGGCATAAACCCGTGGAACGCCCCCACAACTGCCTTGCCACCAAACCATAACACAACGAGTAAAACTCTGACGGGCCGTAGCAGGCGAGTATTCGGGGGCACAAACCTGTGGAACGCCCCCACGACTGCCTTGCCACCATGATCCCCGTATTACTATTTTTGATTAGTATGATGACATTTTGCTTTTATTTAAAAATGATTTTTCTTATAAACTACTTATTTTGAAAAAATAGTAATTTTTCTATGCTTCCAATCAGGGTTTATCGTGATATATATCACGATATTTTTGGCTTGATTTTTATTTTCGATATATGTATATCCAAAAAAGCTTTCTGCGGTCGTTACTAGATGGCGCTAGTTGTATATTAAAAAGTGTTACGGTTGTTTTTTTTTTCTATTTATTTTCTTTACATTTTATAATATCTAGTCCCACAAAACGTCTAAAAAGACGTTTGTCTGTGGGTTCATTTTTACAATTGAAAGTTACACTATTACAAAATATTATTCACTTTATAAACATAAGAGATAAAAAACGAAAACAATTAAGTACAAAAAACAACATAAAAGAAATTTTCAGTACAAAGTTAAAAATTTTAAGCAAATTAAGAAAAGAGCAATAAATAAAGAAAATAGCAAATTAAAAATATATACAGAAAAAATTAAGGAAAGAGAAAGAGAAATATATATATAAATATATACATCACTAATTATTCATTGTCATTATCATAATAAAACGCTTCACATCATTACAATATTAATACAGTTCATATATAACTTATGTCGTTTTCTATTAACCACTTTTTAAGTTCTGACACTGATTTTGGAGTTTTTAGGCCTGAGGAAAAGGTACTTTGTATTATTTTCAAGAACATTGGAACTCGATATTCAAGTGTCCTCAGATCGTATTTGTTTGTTATTCTTGGTATTGTTAATACATATTTGATTTGTGTTTATATCTTGTGTTTCTGCCATGATCAACTACCTTTTGTTAAATTTCATTTTCGTGATTTTCTTTTATCAGCAGAAATAGAACTAGGTAGTCCAAGAATTGGCAAAATATTTACGGATGAATAGACTAGTTTAGTATTTTGTCTTTGTTCTAAAACCTGTGGATTTATTATTCTTTTTACGATAGCAGTTTGTAGATTTTGTATCGGCTTAATATTTGAATTGCTGGAGAGGCCCTAAGATCTTTAGTTTAATTTGTTTTTTAAATTTTTTTTAGAGTAATTTGTTTTATGTAATCCATTTATTATTTCACAAAAAGAAACAAACACCCATAACACTACATTAGAAAGAGCAACTTTTATAACTTATGTATAATAATTGCATACATCAATTCATTTATTTAATAAATAATAATGCGTGTTCAAATTAAAATAAAATTTCCAATTATTTGGAGTTTGTATCAATCGACGTGTGCAAAAAAGGAGAAAAAAGTTTGGATATACCTATATCTAAACCATAGATATATATATATATCGGATATATATAAAAAAAAACGATTTTTTGTATAAAAATCAGATTTTTTCGAACCCTGCTTCCAATGTACATTCATTCTCTTTTATCTTTGAATAAAATATTACATTGTCTATGGCTCGCGTTTTGTACAGATAGACCTGTCAAATATATTAAAGGAATAATTACAATCTTTTAAAGTGTAATTACTCATTTAATACTTGCGAGCGAGGTTATTTTATGTCATTTTTGGAATCAGGACACTTAATTATACGGGAAAATGTGTTAATATTAAAAATAGCTCACAACCCCATATTGTGCACTTATCCCGACATTGGTCCCAGATTGACAGCGGTCCATTGGTAATACATGTAAAAGTCTTAGTCGGTAATGAATTTTTTTTAACAAAATTTCCTCATTCCTAGACGTAAATGAATTTTTTTTAAAGTATGTTACATTGTAAATTTAAGGACTAAAAATATAATTTTAATTAGAATAATAATTCTGAGAAAACATATAAAATTTATATTTTGACTATTCACTTTTTTTAACTTATGTGATCTTTCAATACATTGCATTTTTTTCATTAGCAAATAAGGCATTAGCTATTTGTTTAAATAAATCAGTATGCCATGTTCATTAAATGATTTTGATATTATTAACAAATTATATTATATATATTTTTATTGTTTTATTAATTTGTTTATTTTTATTTCTCCATGTTTATTTTTTAACAGAATTTAAGATTAATTAAATTTTAATAAATATTACTATAAAGTTCTGAAAGTTTGCGTGAAGCGTTATTATAAAATAAATAAATCAATTATTTTCTACGTATTACGTAAATAATATTTATTATGTTTATGAGTTTATCATAAATATGCTAAATCACCCAATAAAGAACACTTCCTGATACGATTTTGAAGAATATCTCAATGTGATTACTTAATTCCTAGAATCTTTTGTATCTCGTATCCTCACATTCTGACTCCAGAATTTTTAATTGGATTAAAATGAATTACATAATATTTAGTGTCTAGTAGAACATTTAGAATAACAATTTATTCAATTCAAACACATCTGTTCACTTACCGGAGATATGATTCTTAACCTTTAAACGGATGTGAGAAATTATAGTTTTAAATATTTCAATATTCATATTTCCTTTCAATATTCACACTTAAAAACAAACAAATCATATTTTGAAAATTAAAAACTTCGCACAGTGCTGCCACTATAACCATTTTGACACTACTGTGTTCATAAATGCCCTCCTGCTTTTAATGTATCCGTAACACATATTGTGAGCGGGGTAAAATGTTTGAAGATTTTACGTTTAGTTTTATTTAAGGGTTAAATTTTTTTCGGATATGGAGATCAACATTAAATTTTTTTTATATCACAATAATTTGAGACATTTGCTAATATAAATTGTTTATTTTAATAATTTATTTAATCAGGATAGCGAGAAGTTCTTACCTGAGGAGGGTTTCACTATCTATGGTATAGCTACTCATGGCCAAATTTGATATACCCCAAGACAGGGGTAGATATGAATTTGGTACGTCTGACTGAACACCAGTCCAAACATTTTTCTTCAGTGTCGTCAATTTTATTTGCAGTTCTGATGGTTGTGATCGACGGGTCCCTCTCACGTCAGAAACACTCCTACAAAAGATTGACAGGTATGTAAAATTAAAACAATATGAAATATTTCTTCTAAAATTATACAGAAAATGGAAAACCTTAATAACCTCGAATTGCTTTAATTATGAGTCGAAAATGTTCTGGTAACCATGACCTAATATCAATAATTATCGAGGTGTGCGACATCTAAATTTGCATTTTTTTTTCAATATTTCTGACTTAAATTTTGTAAAATGTTGGAATATCATTATTGTTATGAACACGAAAAATTCATTCCCTTTAATACAAGTCAAATAAAATAATAAGAACCTAATTCCAATTGGAAAACATTCTAAACATTTTTTTATATTAGGTCCTTACATATGAAATTGGCGTTTAGTATGGCAGGAACATAAAGCCGATTTTTTTTTATTATAATATATTTATTTAATCAAAGTATGTACCATTGCTATCTATGCACTTTTGCCATCTCATAGGTAGTTCATCGATCCCTTTACTAAAAAAACCATTCGGACGGGAATCAATAAAATCTTTGAAGGCGGTTTGGACTGCCCCATCGGAGTTGAATTTTTTCCTTTGCAAGAAGTTATCCAAATTTCGAAAAAAATGGTAATCTGTTGGGGCAAGGTCCGGAGAGTACGGTGGATGTCTTAGACATTCCAATTGAAGCTCCTCTAATTTGGTAGCCGTCTGTTGTGCCGTGTGTGGTCTAGCGTTATCATGAAGCAGCAGTGGCCTAGAGCGATTAACCAGCCTCGGTTGTTTAGCAGCTAGCTTTTCCATCATGGTTTGCAGTTGCTGACAATAGACATCTGCCGTAATCGTCTGGCCAGATTTAAGAAAGCTGTAGTGAACGACACCAGCACTAGTCCACCAATCGCTCACAAGTAACTTTTTTGGAGTCAATTTTCGCTTGGGGCATGGCTTTGGCTGTTCGTGGAGGGTTCAGCCATTGCGATGAGAGAATTCATGATTATTCGTACAGGATCCACTTTTCATTCTACATGGTAGTGAGCGATTTTCCCATCATTTCTTTCATTTTTTCCCTTCTTCTTGACCCACTGGAGTTTTTTGTTTAAAATCCCTTCATTATTGTGCCGGTTGAGTAATGCAACGCAGCAGTCAACGCGCGTTTGTTGATTGCTTCACTCAATTCGTGAGGTACCCACCTTTCAAGCTTTTTCACCTTACTAATTTGCTTCAAGTGGATTAAAACAGTTTTTTCACTAACACCGCAGCCTGCAGCTAACTCGGATGTGGTTTGCGATGGATCCGCTTCCACAATAGCCTTCAATTCTTGATTATCAACTTTGGTCTCCGGCCGTCAACGGGGCTTGTTCTGCAGGTCGAAATTTCCAGAACGAAAACGTTGGAACCAAAAACGCACTGTGTTTTCTTTTGCGGCACCGTCGCCATACACATCATTAATCCTTCGAGCCGTTTCTGCAGCACTGGTGCCACGGTGGAACTCGTACTCGTAAATAACGCGATATTTCAAGTTTTTCATTTTGTAAACTGAGTGACGCAAAGAAAAAAACAATTGAGAAAAAAACAAGTGAATTATGATTTTCAAAACACAAATACATGAGTAAATAGCTGTATAAATTTGGATTTGGAATTCCTAACCAAAGAGAAGATATTTGAGATCAAATTTGCCAGTACGGCAAAACGCCAATTTCATATGTAAGGACCTAATATATTTTTTTTTAAATAGATGCTACACGGAATACGTGTTACATCAATATTCTTAGTATTTTCAAACTAAGCTAAACGCTCAAAATGGGACTAACTTGCTAGTCTGGAGTGAGGTTCGAACCCATGACCTTTGGATCACGATTTCTGCAGAGTTTTTATCATTTTATTTAACTTCTTGATTGAATCGAATTAATCGAATTGAATCGAATGAATTGAATTAATTGAATCAAATGAATTTTTCGTAATCAATATAAGTTACTGTAATGATAGTTCAATTTTTTGTAAAAAGTAAGTCAGAAATATTGAAAAAAAATGCAAACATTGATATGGCATAACTCCATAACTATTGATATTAATTAGGTCATGGCTGCTTGAACATTTACGGCTCCTAATCAAGGCAGGAATATAGTCCTGCGAGGTTATTAGTGTTTTCCAAATAATCCTGTATATCTGCTATAATATATCCAGTGTATTACTTTATTGGCGGAAAACAGCGAAACTGGTGCCAGGCAGGTGACTTAGTTTTGGTATTCTCCGTTATCTCTGTAAATGATGAAATTGTTCGCGTGCGACTCCTCATTGGACTTGTTGAATATTTCTCTTTGTCTGATGGGTCTGGTGATTCCAATGTCTAAAAGTATAAAATGTCAGTATCGTCTTACAAATTGTCAATTTATCAGGAATTATATTATAATTATATAAACCTGCGCTGGGGTCACTTTGAGTTCAGGAGGCATTCTCTTTTTGTAATGAGTTTTAGATTTTCCTGCAGATCTGAATTGTTTGTGTATCCTTCTCACTGGACTAGATTCATCAGCCGTGTCAATATCTGATGAAAATTCTGCTTGGTCACTCCCTTGATCTGTCGTCAAATCTATTGTGGTTCTATATATCTGTTAAGGAAAAAATTTACACATCGATAACCACTTACATCTTGAATGTTTCACGTAAATCTTGTTATTAAGTTATATATTACTCACGGGTAAAATTTCTCGTGCTATTGGTGGATTTTGTTTTATGATTTCTAATTTCGGACGGTTTTTCTTGAGTACCTACAAAAAAAGAGTATTGATTTGTAACTCTTAATGAATTGTTTGTGAAAATTAATAAATGTGATAATAAGTATAAACTAAAGAATTAGACTAATGCGATTAAGGAAAATCAAAGAAATTAATATTTACTCTTTTAGTTTTTGTGATGCCGTGTGGTAATACCGGTGATGGAGGTGGAACAGGGAAACTATCGGAAGCATTATCTCTATCTTCTCCTTTTATCCTGGATTCATTTTCAGAACTACTGCTTGACGTGTCGCCTTCATCACTGAAAAAATAAAGAAATACAATTTTAAAACGATGAAAAATAAGTATTTTAGTTGGAGTGGCCATAATTTATGTTAATAATAATGAACGAATCATATATTATGTGAAAGACTTACAATATTATAATATAAAATAATAGCATGTTTATAATTTAATAAAATATTTTACTATTCTACACAAATATTTATATAAAATAGTAAGCCTAAGAGATAGAATTAGAAATGACGAAATTAGGCGCAGAACTAGAGTAGTGGATATCATGGATCGTGAAGCGAAGCTAAAATGGCAATGGGCAGGACATGTTGCAAGGCAGGATGCTACAAGATGGCCTCCCAGAGTTCTGAAATGGAGACCTTGGGAGAATAAAAGAGGCAACGGAAGACTTCAAAAGAGATGGGCCGATGATATAGCCGCTGTGGGGGGAAAGAAATGGCTACAATTAGCAAACAACAAGGAAGGATGGAAAGAGAAGGAAGAGGCCTATATCCAGCAGTGGAGAGACAAAGGCTGATGAAGAAGAAGAAGAAGTAAAACATTTTGCAACACATTAGGTCAAGCGAAGAAATGTATTCAGAAGACTGCACAGCACAAGCGATTATATGTATCCATTTAATTTACATACGTTTCAGATAGATTGAGCTAGCGAACCAAGTGTGAAAGATGTTCTATTTATCTTAAACCGTTTTTGTTCTAATCTTGAATAATCTTATATGGTCTATTTTAATTAGAATGAGTTCTAAGCTTTAATAATCTTATATGTTAGAATAATATTATTTAGACATTAGCCCTTGAATTAACGAGGAATCATAAATGTGATTTATCTTGAAAAGAAGTCAGTTATGTAAATACATAATCTCTTGATGTTGATTTTCTGCTTACCTTGAATAATCAGACAAATCAATATTGGTGGGCTCATCTGCACTGGAACCTTCCTGCAAGAGTCTATTAATGATCTTATTCCTCAAGCGTTCCTTGTTTGGGTTCTCGTCACAGAAGTCTAATAGGGTTTCGCAGAATGCTCGCCCCAATCCCTCATAATCCTGGGTGGAGAAATGGGTTGCCACGCGTCCCCCGAGCTCGGACCCTCCGAAGGATGCTTCCATGGTGTAGCTGTTGGCCACTCCCATCATCCACACCACGATGCGTCCGGTACCCTCCTTGCTTCTTTGTATTCGGAATTTGCAGCTTTCAAAAGAAAACTGTAATTAAAAATGTATGGTTTTTATTATACTCTATTAGTTTTTTCTACACTAATTTAATTAGCAATAATTGTCGAACATTATTTTTTTTTAATTATAATTTTTTCATCACAATACAGCCTGAAAATTTTTAATGCTTTTATCAATATTTATAATTATTTTTATCAGTATTTATTTTATTTAGGCTAGATAGCAAAGTGGGTGCTTGATAACTTTGTTTTGTTTTTTAAATTTGAGTTGCAGGATAAATACTGCACTTGGATTCATTTCGCCAAGCTAAGAAGCACCCTTTATTATTTTTATTAAGAAGCAATTATTTTTATCAGTATTTATTTTGTTTAGGCTAGAAAGCAAAGTGGGTGCTTGATAACTTTGTTTTGTTTTTTAAATTTGAGTTGCAGGATAAATACTGCACTTGGATTCATTTCGCCAAGCTAAGAAGCACCGTTTAAAATATTTATGTAGTGTAGTATTTGATCAATTTCTTTATTCTAATATATCGACGGTCTCTATGTATACTATAGAATCTGCAAAAATTCTATTTTCGTTTTATTATCTTAAAATATCTAATTTACCCTATATTTTCAGATAATGAAAAGCCTAATTTTCTTTTATATTAGCTTTCTTTTAACGAAAATTAAATTTTTTATTAATATTGTCCGAAAATATAGAGTAAATGGGATAGATTAAGATAGCAAAATAAAAATTTAATTTTTGCAGATTCGACAGTGTTACGTAGGGATAATATACTCGTAATGCTGTTCTTTCTTTTTACAGAAGATAAGACTAAAATATTTAAAATATTTATAAAAAGCAAACTAAGTCTGTTACACCCTGTAACAGCATCCGTTTTTCTTAATTGAGTTTATTTAGGACACTGTAAATATTCAGTGTACCAAAAATTAATGTTACCAGCTCCTTAAGCCGTGAAAACACATACAAGCAAGTAGCCTTTTCGGAGTTCAAATGCATTCATGTCATGTCATAAATTGATTTTATATTTAATGTATTAGTATTTCTTATAGAAATTCAGAACATGAGAACTTACCTTATCTGCACAGTTTTTGTGCAACATTAGAGGGAAAACCTGCTCATGAAGTCTTTTGTCTAAACCTCGCCTATTTTCGCAGCCGTAAATAAATACATTGTGTTTCCGTGAATGTGCGTGCAGATCGCAATACATGACTACTCCACATTCTTCAATCAATCTAAAATAATTTGTTTATTATAAAGGTGGTCGTATAGGTTTGTTAACTTTTCCATTTTTTCACATCGTACAGTGCTTTATTCAATTAATTTTCTGTGTATATTTTTTATTTTCATAATTTTTTGTATACACTTTATTGAGTTCTTTTAAAATGTGTTTATTGTAGTTTGTGATTATTATTTTAATTGATTAATTGTGTACTTTTTCTTATTAGTATTAAAACTAAAAGAAAGTCTCGCCATTTTCACAAATTTTTTCAATGGTGCTATTCACTGTATGTACACACAAATAAATAAATAAATATTTAATCATTTCAATTTGAATAATGGTTCGATTTGGTACCTTCGTATCAATAATTTGGTATGCCAAACCGATGGATAAGTCTCCCTTATGACAGTCCTGTATTGTCTGTTCAAGTCTCTTCCAGTCAGTGAGCACCTGTTGTTTCCAACAATAACCTGAAATCAATGTTATTTGTTGTATTGTTTGACTCCTGTTTTTGTCGCATTTGGAGTTAATGCAGAAAATATTGTCTTACACCATCTGGGTTCAGCATCGGAATCAGTTTGAAGATGAATTTATCTCTGAGTTCCTTGGCCTGGTTCGAATCCCCAGTGAGGAAATCCATGAATCCCTTCATCATCCAAGATGACGGTGTTTCTCCGGGATGAACTCTCGCTGTTATAACTATTGCCTTCTTTTTCTGGAATGGCAAATCTTTTTAATTTGCAACTTAATCCGATAATGACATTTTTTAATTTTTGAAAATATACCTTTTATGTTATTCTAACAGTAGTGTTACAAATTAGTCGTACATAAAATATAAATAAAACAATGCAGAATTATATGGGCATCCAGGATTAGTTTTATTCTGCTTTAAAATTAGAATGGTTGCCGTGGAACTAAATGCAAAAAATATAACCCAAGCACTTAATATGTACAAAGTTACTTATGTTTAATATTGTGCACATTAGTAAAATGAAATAACTACAAAACTTTAAATTACTTTCAAATACGTTGCACAAACTTAGGAATGGGAACTTTTGTTCCCTAAGTTGCATTAAGACTTAATCACACGGTGATCATGACAAATCTATGGCATTCTGCATCATTCTGGCCGTGGGTTAAATTGATAAGAAACTGGCGTTGCTTTAGAGATTTGAAGATTTATCGGAACGCTGCTAAGAAAATATTGGTTTTTGGTTTTTATTTACCTTTGGCTCACTCTCATTAGGTGGGGCTGTGACAGTCAGATAGTAAACATTATTTCCCGCTAAGGTCCTGCATAGCAACCTGAGTTTTGTAAATGTTGATTTTATAGGGTGATTCTGTAGTTTACACAGGTAGTCTTGTAGATCAGAATATGTGTACGGATAACAGTGGGCCAGGTAAACCTCGTCCCTGTCGTTGGGAAACTCTATATTAAACGTTAATGTATAGCTCGGGAATTGTTCCTCCTCTTCACATCTTAAATATAAAATAATCATTAATTTACTTGTGATGATAATCTTAGATTATTTATAAGCAGATAAGAATAGTACAGTTTTAATGTTATGTGTATACTGGATAATTAATACATTTATAACAATACAATTTAGTTAAAAAGAAGTTTGTGGAGGGAAGGCCTAAATAAGTCTCTAAATAATAACTATTTTCATTTAACCATTTAATCCAAGCAGGAGGTGGATGGGATGTCTGGGAAGGTAGTGGGGAATGACTATATTTTCATATGGTTGTAAAATGCAACTAAGAAATGCTTGGTTCAGTTCTGTATGATTATTCATTTGTACTAACTATTGTATTTTATTTTTGAAACACAACCTAATGATAGATAGCATTATAATCATGATTCTATTAGATATAAAGAAAAATTAAAATATTTATTATATATTTTAGGTTGAGGGGGGTGGAGTAAAGGGAAAGTTTTTCGCGGGTCCTAAAGAATAAGCATGCAAAATTTATATCAGGTCGCTCAAACGGTGTAAATTTGAATAGAGAGCAGACAGACAGAATTTGAGTTTTTTAGGTATAGAATTTTATATGTATGTTCTGAAAACACATTTACAGGATTTTGTACACATATGGATAAGATAAATTATAGTCACAGAGAGATAAAGCTATTTATATTTCACTTTAATATAGAGGTATCATTACTAGCTGCGAAATCTATGTATACTATGTCATGGGAAGGATCATAGATGTCTCTAGCATAGTCCCTTAAAATATTAGAAATAATACTGATTTAGAACATATTCAACTTTGATAATGTGTGGATGCTATTATGGTGGAATTTGTGAATGTTGCATTGTGTAAAGTGATAACTCAAGCCAACTCGTACAGGTCAACAAGCCCTGGGCCACCCTATAAAGACTTTCATAATTACATTATAATTAATAATTAATATATTATGTATGTCACTTACGTTGGGTCATTTTTGTAGTAAGAAATGTTTTCTGCACATCGCCTCCAGCCAATGGAAAGTAATTCGGCATCTTGTTTGGAATACATCAGCGGTCTCATGCCTTCGTTGTATAAACTTTCTCCTTTTGATAAATTGACGATCGAAAATCTGTAAGTTTAGATAATGTTCTACATATTTAACTACAGTAAAACTCCGTTAATTTGAACTCCAATAATTTGAAATTCGCCATAATTCAAAATTTTTGAAACCCACTAGTCTCAAAGTGTTAATTTCATAGTAGATTTTCCCCGATAATTAAAAAACCCCGTTAATTCGTAATTTGAAATAATTTTTTGACCCTTGCGCCATACATAAGCCGATTTTTTTTTTAATTTTATAAAATTGAAAAAATTATTTCCATTTTTTCGCGAGTGAGAACAAGAACTATGCGAATATCGGGTTTTTTAGTAATAGAAATGTCGCGATCCTTGTATTAGCATAATAAATATTGCGTTTTTTAAAGGATTCCTTGAAATATGAAAAAAATGCAGATGTTTTTCACAAAATTAATGGCTTTTTTCATGAGTTTTGCGATTTTTGCAATCGCATCGCGTTTTTTTTAAACTTAAATTTTGAATTAACGGGGTTCTACATAATTCGAAATGTTTTTTTGGCGCTCTTAAATTTCGGATTAACGAGGTTCTACTGTAGACGATTAAGGCCCGGTTGTTTCAAGTTCGATCAAAGTAAGCGGTCGATCAAAGCATAGATTTTTACGAAAACGGATCGTCTGATTGGTGGAGAACGTAAAAATCTATGCTTTAAAAGAACGCTTACTTTAATCCAACTTGAAACAACCGGCCCTAATTCATGCCAAATTTGGTTTAGAATAATATTTCTGAACTGTTAAAATAAATTACTACAGTCCGCATCTAACTCCATCCTCAAAATTGAATATGAAGCAACGTCTTCTCTTATTAGAAGTTTAATTTAAGTAGATGGCTACCCCATGCAGAGTTTTCTTAATAAACGTAGATATGTTTTTTAAATAATGAGTAGATTGTTGACGTAGTTGTTATGATTTTCTTTATTTTAATTTCAAAAATAAAAAATCAAAACACTTTTTTTTTTTTTTTTTTGAGTTCAAATTTATTTTACCACGCACAGGACGATCGTTTCGGCTTATTAAGCCTTTATCAACTGATGAACATAGTACATATTATTTACATTGGAACAAGAAGTTAACGGATCGCTTAATTTTTTAGATTTAACAATAAAAAGAGTAAATGGCAAACACCAATTTAGCATTTATAGAAAACCAACATATACAGATGTTACTATACATGCATTAAGTATGCATCCTTGGTCTCACAAATTAGCGGCATATAACTCGATGATACATACTAAACATTCCTTTAGAAAAAGAATCGTTTAACCAAGAATTAAACACAATCTTAAGAATAGCACACAGTAATGGTTTTAATCAAAATTTAATATTAAATATTCTGAATAAAAAAGTTTATAAAAATAATTTACTTGAGATTTTTCCTAAAACTATAAAAAATATTAAGGCTTATACCTCTCTAGGTACCATAGAATTTTATGGCAATATCTCTCAGAAACTCAAAAAAACCCTTAAAAAAGAGGATATTAACATAGCTTTTAAAATTAACAATAATCTAGGTAGCCACATTAAAAACTGTAAAAATAAAATTGATAAACAAAAAAAGTAGGGGGGTTTTTAAATTAGAATTTGACGACTGTGATGCAATATATATTGGTCAGACGGGAAGATCTTTTGATATTCGTTTTACTGAACATAAGAGATCTTTTACACTTAATAAAATGGAATCTTCTCAATTTGCTAAGCACTTGATACAAAACAACTATAGTATATCTCCAAATAATAAACCAATTCCATTACATTTTTGTAATAAAGGTTTCAAACTAAATGTTTTAGAGCAGCTAGAGATAAATAAAAATCTAAAGAATAATATTATTAACGAACAAATTAATATCTTTTTTTCCCCCCTTTTAAATATGTTTAATACTACATAATTGTTTTGAGATACCAAATATCTATTATATATATACATAATTATTATTTAAGAAATCAATTGTTTGTATTCCTATTATTTCCACTTAAATTAAACAATATATGTTCACTCATTTTATATTAGCTGAAATATTCCCATAATGATCAAATTTCGTGAAATTCTTTTAACCACTTAACACACCTGTATTTTTGTTTTCATTGTCCAGATTATTGTTTGTAGTAACCATGTTATTCCCTACTTTATGATATTTAAAATTTAAGTACCCAATTTAGATAATGTGTTTTAGAAACTATTCTTTGTATTAAATATACTTGAGGTTTTTCCAAATTTGCACCCAATTTAGATAATGTATTCTTTGTAATATACTTGAGGGTTTGTCCAAATTTGCACCAAATGTTTTGTATATAAACTCAATAATATGTACTATGTTCATCAGTTGATAAAGGCTTAATAAGCCGAAACGATCGTCCTGTGCGTGGTAAAATAAATTTGAACTAAAAAAAAAATAAAAAAATCGTGTTTTGATTTTTTATTTTTGAATTTAAAATAATGGAGTTCTATAACATAAATAGCGTCAGTGTTAAAAAAATTAAAAGTTATGATTCTCACGTATTTCGTGTTAGCATCTTTATTTTTATTAAAAAAAAACGTAATATCTACATTAATATCATGAATTATGCGCTGTTGTTACCAAAGATTTCATAGCGCCACCCAGTGGGTACTCAAAGGTTTTTTGGAATCACATAAATTTGGTGGGCGATCGTTGCGTGTTCCCTGAGCATCACACTCTGATTATCTAAAATTGTAACTCCAGCTTCATTGCAGCTGACAGACACACAACGAAATTATTACATTTAGATTAGAAAGAGTATGTAGATAAATTTGCCAACTTCAGTATGGTCATTACAGCTTAGTCGGTAAGATGTCTACCGGCAATAGAAATCAGGGTTTGAGTCCCGATGATAAATACAGTTTTTGCAATAGATAGTTTATTCTGGGTAAATACCTAATTTTGTTTTTTAATATCAAGCGATATAAGTGATTAAATTAAAACGAAAAAAATTGCGAGGCACGAACCTGTAAACAACATCCTTTCTTGTGTTGGCCACTCTGAAGTAAAACCATTGCATGTGTCTGTTGGTGTAGAGGTCAGTGCGCAGGTAGAGCTCGTAGTACGTGCTGGTTATCTTCACGGCTTTGGCCAGATTCCCAGACTCGAACCGCGACTCGAAGTGGAGCTCGTCTTCCCGGCCGCTGCTGGCGCAAGTCGACATAAAGAAGCGACTGCCGCCGACACTGGAGCGACTGAACTGGAAAAAAGTCATGTACTCTTGTAGCTTCGTTACCATACTACACACTACGATGTGTACGCACAATAACGAATACATTCTTAAACTGGCTCAGTTTAAAGAACTGTTGAAATGTTGAAATTAAGTTGCACCTGCACCTACAGACCCTTCCAGATTTTTCTCCTAGAGCTTTGAGCAGGATTTCCAGACCATTGACCTGACCTGACCTGACCAGGATATATGACTTTTTCTGAAATATGATTTAGATTGATATGGAGGCTAGTAAGAGGTTGGGTTAAGTAGTGAATATTATAGATATCTCACAGAGACGAAACTGTATTAATTATGGGAAAGTAGGTATAGAAGTCATTTGGGTGTAACAGGACTTATGACCTGTCTTTTGGTAGGCTTAAGTGATCACTTTACACAATTGTAACATTCGCCATTTCCACCCATGATAGAATATACCATGCTTATTCATTTTTTGGAAGTTGTATATATGTTCAAATTGCGTGAAGCTTTCATATATGAGTTGTAAGCGCCTTTTCCATGCGGCCTGTACAAAGCCATTTTCATTCCCCTAAATCCCCACAGATGTCGCTAATGAGAAAATCTACAATTGATTTTACGGAATTTAGGGAGCAATATCCTTTTATTATGTGTAATGAAATTCATCCGAATACTTGCATTACACTAGCGAATACTTGCATTACATTTCTCATTAGCGACATCTGTGGGGATTTAGGGGAATGAAAATGGCTTTGTACAGGCCGCATGGAAAAGGCGCTTACAACTCATATATGAAAGCTTCACGCAATTTGAACATATATACAACTTCCAAAAAATGAATAAGCATGGTATATTCTATCATGGGTGGAAATGGCGAATGTTACAATTGTGTAAAGTGATCACTTAAGCCTACCAAAAGACAGGTCATAAGTCCTGTTACACCCAATGACTTCTATACCTACTTTCCCATAATTAATACAGTTTCGTCTCTGTGAGATATCTATAATATTCACTAATTGATTAATAATGTCTCTGTGACATAAATCCAGCACTGTTCTGAAAGATTTGAACAAACTCAAAATATTCTGAGTTGGGTTAAGTAACCAGAAATTAACCGCATTCATGTGAACATGATCGTTCCAGACTCTTCGCAAACAGCTGTGGACTGAACTCGCGACTAATTAAAATGTAAAGCGCTAATAGTGCGTGGGCAGTATAGATCTTTCCATTTAATAAAGACAATCGAATTAGTATGTGTAAGCCGTGCCTGCGAGGCACATTGTTTCATTGTGTGTTGGTGTTTTTCCCCGTAAACAAGAAACAAGGTGCGTCGTACACATAGGTATTAATTCGATTATCTTTCTTAATTGGAAAGATTTTACCTTCTAGCATGCGATTATAATATAAGCGTTTACTTACGTAGTTAACCGCACTCATGGGGTAGTATTGGAACATGATTGTTCCGGATTCTTCCCCGACAGGCTTGGGCTGGAGCTCCCGGCCAGTACGGATGTAGTAGCCCTCTGGAACGGGTGGACAGTACTCGATGTGATGGATGCGCTCTTCTAGTACCTGAAAACACAACAATCCTCAATTATGACTACTTTAAGGGATACGTGTTGCTTGATGAGATATAACTTAATCTGCGTCACATAAAAATGCGTTTCGAAATAAGACATTTTACAACTTTATTCCAGCAAGAATAAGAAACATTTATTTTTTCATTTTCATTTATGTACAGTACCCGGCAGCAAATATTACACATCGGGCTTTAGAAATAATCAATCGGCTGGCTTCGGCTTCAAGTCAGCGACAAACGTCACGTAGGTATGAGTGATATTGCTTGACCACAATAACATGGCGTGCGGCGACTTTAGAACTAAAACCCGCCCCGCCCGCATCCGGCGGTAACCCCTCGCCCTTTATCTGTTCAGTTCAATTTCGGGAGCTGTGACATCTTGATTATCAATATACACTGAATTATTATGTCCAAAACATCCTAAACAGTCCGGGATGGTGCAAGAACACTTGCCAATGAAGTATTAAAGTTTTGCGAAGCTGAAAAAGCAAATAATGGACCGATATTACCGTCTGACAGTTTGAGTGCCACCAATATAACTTGGCGCGAGAGGGAGGGCGTCCTTGTCGCCTAACAGAAATTTCCAGGATGTAAATTTATTACACAATACATAATGTACAGAATGTCCGGCGACCGGTGTCGTAGCCTTTAACAAAAATTTGGTCGGGCAGCACTAAAGAAAGCAAGCAATAATGGCGGCGATTCTATGTCAAACTGTCATAGTAATATCGGTCAATTACTTGATTTTTCAGCTTCGCAAAACTTTAATATTTCATTGGCAATTGTTCTTGCACCATCCCGGACCGTTTAGGATGTTTTGGACATAATAAATGAGTGTATATTGGTAATCAAGATGTCACAGCTCCCGAAATTGAACTGAACAGATACAGAGCGAGGGGTGCGGGCGGGGCGGGTTTTAGTTCCAAAGTCGCCGCACGCCAAGTTATTGTGGTCATGCTCTAGGGGTCGCATTCTAGAGTCGACGCTTCACGAAGCCGAAGCTAGCCGATTATCTCTTTCTAAAGCTCGATGTGCAAACTGCCGGGTACTGTATGCACATACTCAAGTATATATACATATATGTTCAATTGGATGATGTTGATAACTGTATAGAAATAACCTGTCTTGTGTTCTTGTATGCATTGCATTTTTTATGTTGCTATGTGACACGAGAGGACGGACATAAGGAACTTATAATGTATAAATACTTCTAGGAAAATAACTTTTACCAGTCATTGATGATCGCCAGTCGAGTAATGGCGTGTGTGAGCATCAACCGCTACATTTTTGACAATTTCGGTTTTACCGGTCCGATTTAATGTCTTCTCCAGTTTTGATTTTAGAAAACAGAAAATTTAATTTAGTACAATAACTGGTTGTAACCCGTCAAAAATGATGGTACTTTTCTATGCCCGTTCTTAAACAATAAGTATTTACTTATTTATAGCCGATACCCATGAAATAGTCATATCGATTTTTATCAAAATATTAATTTTTTTCTATATTTCCCCTGCCGGCAGTTAAAGGTACTATTTTAAACCCTGGCGGTTGTGCTGGGGAGAGGGGGAACATGAAATGGTTCGCGTCTTTGCTACCGTGCCGTTTCATTTATCAGTGGATAGAACGGTTGATAATGATCACAATAAATTTTTTTGACATGATTTGACATGACATGATTTGTGACATTTGCCCAAACTATTATTCAAATTATTGTAGTGAGACGACGATAAAGATTGTCACGAATGTCTCGCACAAATTTGTATAGGTATTTATTAATAATCTTGAATTATACGTATTTAAATTTACTAATTTATTATTTTGAGGACATGCGAACTTTAAAAATACCTTTCATCACAATCGCAAAAGTCAAGGATTAAATGTAAAAGTTATTCACTATAATACAAATATTTTTATAACTTATCAAGTAAAAACATTTTTATCTAGGTACATACGTCAGCATAAATTATAGATATACATTTTTTTGTAAATAGAGTTGCAAACACGGAACACGTGTCATAAAAGTATGATACCAAATGAATAATAAGGAGTAGCTTGTTGGTCTTGTGGTTAGGACACTCGCCTCGTGATCTAATGGTCGCGGGTTCGAATCTCAGCCCAAACTAGGAAGTTAGTCCTATTTTCATAGCACAAGCGTTTAGCTTAGTTTGAAAATAGTAAGAATATTGATGTGACACGTATTCCGTGTTCGCATCTCTATTTATTTAAAAAAAAAATTGCAGGTCGCGAACATTTTGGGCCTGGCGTGGCCATTGATTAATGCAACCAGAAATAAGAATAATAAATTGTATTGTTTATCATATTTTTATATGTTAAAATATCTAGCAAGCTATATATAGCGTGTTAAAGAAAAATTGAGATTTAAAGAGAAATGAATAAAACCCGGTTTAAAGATTTGTTTTTAGAATTCATTTAAATGATAATACAAAACAACGATTAATTAATTTTATTAATAGTATTTAATTAATTAACGCATTAAAATAATTATTTTTCTTTTATTGACATTTTCTTTGAGGACCAGGTCTACAAATTTCATATTTAATTTAATTTTAGCGTCCGTTCAAAAATAATGACTTGCACCCTTTACAATTTTTTGTGCTTACTACCTCTAGGTTCTCCGCCACTGCGTTATCGCCGACGACATTGAACGTCGTTGTGACTCGGTTTTGAAACTATTTTTAACCCGGTATTGTATGTGAATTGGGGAATAAAAATGAACCCACCTTGAATAGTGCCGGCATACTGCCTTGTACCGATATTATTTTATTGTTAACCTTTTCCATTGACAGGTGAACAATGCCTTTCGCTTCGTATTAATAGCCTATTATAAAATAATTTCGCAAAATTAATCCATACTTTTATGAAATTTCTTTGAAAAACTATACGTACATCGCAAATTTAAATTCTACGAAAAAAAAATATTAAGAGAAATACGTGTATTTTTTGTTATTTTAAATTTGATTTAAATAATTACCTATCAACGGTATGCTATTAATACGGTGTTTTGATTTGAAAATTTCTGGCAATACAACAGAACAAGAAGGTGGGATAAGCACACTTCAGAAGAAATTAGCATTTTACTCCAATGAATTGCATTAATTTCCCTTTGTGCGATACATATGCACTCATTGGGATCTAATATACTGAGTGTAACCTGTCCACAATATTTTTTCGATGGATACCTGCTTAAATTATGAATCAAAAATATTCAAGTGAGCGTAAACAAATTCTAAGTACATTTGGTTCAAAATATTTATTTATATATTATGTACGACCTATCACTGATTTTAATAAGTCTATTAGACATACATCTATTAAATGTTACTACTTATTAAAAATCTAACAAATAAAGCAAGAATAAATGAATATCTACATAATTGTTAGACAGTAATATCGACCTATATTTAATGGTTAAAGACTCCACCAGATTCCCCTCTGCTGATTCTTCTCCCAACAAAATAATTGTTTCCGAAGAATTAGAATATGAGATAGGTTAGAACAAAGAATACGAGAATTCGTACATATGTAATGTGTAAATAGTTAGTAGGAAAATGAATACTTGAATTTTGATTAAGCACCTGCGTGGCAACCTCTTGAGTTCAGCTAAACCGGCTGTCCACCTTGCTCGCACACCTGATCACTTGACATTAAAGCGCCATGTTGGTAATAGCAATCAAACCTGGCATTCCGTTGGCCATCGCGCCGCTTGCTGTGGGCAGTCCAGCTCTTTGGGTAGTGCGAAGAGGTCCCTCGGTTCCCTTAACTTGGCTATGGTCCTGAAGGTCTTGGAGTCGGTGTTTATCTCGATCTGGTTACTCTTGATGGCCGACTCGAGGTAGCTGCTGATGTAGGCGCCTGCGTGACAATTATATTGATGAACGAACAAAGATTCGACTAAATTACTTAACTTCAAGTTTGTGTTTACTGGGGTACTATGCCGTGTTGTTACGACCTTTCGGGCTGACGTTTCGGATCCCATTGCAGGGTCCATCATCAGGGCTGATGCTTTGTTGTGAGTGTTGGTGTTGTGGTTAAGTATCGGCTCGCAATACCTTGCCGAAATCATGATGTGTTGTATTGTGTTGTGTGTATGATTCATCTGTTGTCTGATCACTATCTCTGCGGAGTCTGCGACGAGAATGACTTTGAAGCGCCGGATACCAAGATGTTTTTAATTTGAGACCATCATCTCTATTAATATTTATCGGGTGCTTGTAGATTTCTAGTGCTTCCTTGATATGACGCGTATGGTGACTCTTAGGCATTCCAAGGATTTTCGGTTCGAGTGCAAAATGATGGCCGGTATCCAGAAAATGCTCAGCCAGTGCTGATTTTTCTGGATGACCGAGTTTGTATGCCCGTTTGTGCTCGTTGACCCTTTTGGAAATTGTACGCGCCGTTTGTCCCACGTATACTTTATCGCAGTCTTGACAATCGAGTCTATACACACCGTCTGTTTCTAAGCGATCTCGATCCTTCGCTGATCTCAACAAATCGTTAATTTTTGAGTTGGTACCAAAAACTGTCTTAATATCTCTTTTCTTGAGAGCTCTGGCAATTCTGTATGTAACGCTTTGGACAAAAGGTAGAAAGGCGATGCCTTTGCACTCAGGTTCTGTATGTTTTTCAGGGAGGACAGACCTCGTTTTTATGGCGCGTTGTATCTGTCGTTTCTGGTAACCATTGCCTTCCAGTGCGTCACTGAGTGTTATCATTTCTTCCTGTAGATATTCGTCTTGGCATATCCTTTTGGCCCTCGTGGCCAAAGTGTTGATGAGAACCCCTTTTTAAGCAGGATGATGGTGGGAATTTGCATGTGGATAACGGTTCCTAAGCGTAGGCTTCCTATAAACTCTGTGTCCGAAACTCCCATCGGCTTTCTTTTTTATTTCGACATCAAGAAAAGGCAGCACGTTGTCTCTTTCTACCTCCATGGTGAACTTCAGGTTCTTATGTAGTGAATTAAGGTGCTCCAAAAAATCACCTAGCTTGTCTTCCCCATGCGGCCAGATTACAAACACGTCATCGACGTATCTCTACCAGACCTTCGGAGTAAAGGTTGCTGTATCCAGTGCTGTTTCTTCGAATTTGTCCATAAAAAAGTTAGCAATCACCGGAGAAAGTGGATTACCCATCGCTACGCCTTCCACTTGTTGGAAGAGCTCACACCAACACTCACAACAACACATCAGCCCTGATGATGGACCCTGCATTGGGATCCGAAACGTCGGACCGAAAGGTCGTAACAACACGGCATACTACCCTAGTAAACACAAACTTGAAGATTCTGAGTGGCCGTGAAAACCTAAGAACATTCTTAAATTACTTAACTATTTCCCATAGGTTTGAGAGAGTCTTCTTTATTCAATTTTGAATAGAAAATATTCTTTGCACTTTGGGTGATATGTCGGTAGCTACAGAGATAATCGACATCAAAGTTTGTATTTTTTTTTTGTATAAAAATATTTTTGCAAGGTTTTAATCATTTTGATGTCCCTCACCCAAAGTGTAAATAATATTTCCTATTCAAAATTAAATGAAAAAGACTCCGCCGAAGTTTTCGCTACTAGCTACAAAACAGCCTGTATACTTAGACTGGTAATTTTTAATTTATGTTGCAGTCCTCTTAATCTCGTCTGTATTCTATTTATTCAAAGAACTCCATCATCGCTATTTTTGGATCTTGGCTTTTATTTATAATCAATATATATGTATAAAAAGAAACCCATGTTTTCCTACCCGCCAAGTTTTCTCCACAACCAGCCACAACCACCCACGGGTGGTTATGGTGGTGGATAGCCCTTGGTGTCACATCGAAAATATGCGAGTTTGGTGGGGGTGGCTGTGCTTGGGTGGGAGCGGGTGACGAAAATGTGCTTTCTAGCACATTGTTTTGTTATGGGAAGGCCGCAAATGCTTCAGATTGTTTCAAAATAGGCGCGCCGACTGTGTCCGTGAGTCTAGAATGTTCCGGAAAAACATGTTCTAGAAATTTCTGGAAGGAGAAGGTTCTAGAAAATTCCCGAAAGTTCTATAAGGTTCTAAGCTGAATGGCGGAATGTGTCGGTGTGTCTAGAAGGTTCCTGTACATTCAATAAATTTCTTGAAAATTCTGGAAGGAGAATGTTCTAGAAGGTTCGCGAAAGTTCTATGACGACCCAAACAGTGTACTTAAAATCTACGCGTGCGAAGCCGCGCGGGCACAGCTAGTGTTTTCTAAATTTGAACTACTCCGTCGGTATACATAATAGGTACTTCACTACACAAAGCATGAAGTATCTTATAAAAGCTCAAAACATCTGACATTTTAGAAATATATTAAATTACTGTAAGTGTAGTGTTATGTTATATGTTTTAATTCGTCTTTAATTGTTATTATATTTTACAAAGAAAGGGAGTATAATAAAAACTTGGTTTTTATGGGTTACTTATTTTAAATTTTGAAAACTACTTTGTGTAAGTTGCTACTAGGTATGCATTATTGGTGTGTAACATCTTTCCTCTCTTTCGCTTTTAAAGCTTTCCTGCAATCTGTGGCAGTGATTTCGTGAAAATGGACGGAAATGCGTAACAGGAAATAAGACGCCGGGGAGGCGCGCGCAATTTCACTTGAGCAATGAGCGCGCGCAGAGTGCGCGACAGAAAACTCATCGTTTATAAACAATAAAATCTAACAGCCGTATATTAAATTATACAATTGTGTTTTTTAATACACATGTATGAGAAAAACGACGTTCAAGCGATAATTTTTTTTGATAGAATGAAAGGTTGATTTGTTAGTTAGTGTTGTTGTTAGTTAATGACAGAGAATTCTTTTCTTTTCACGAAAAATTAGACGGCGCGTATCAAATCAAAAACCTTCTATCATCTAAAAAATATCACATTTGAATATTGACAGACTGGCTTCGGAAATATCAGTTTTACAAACATGTTGCGTATTGTTGATATTCAATATGCAATATGTTGAGATATATTTGACTTATAAAAAATCTGTTCGACAAAAATTAAGTTCGATATATCTTTAAACCGTAATGGCTTCTAATGGCCGTAATGGATTCTAATCGCAAACGAAACCATTTAAAAACATCTGTTGACGAAAAATGTTGAATCAAATCCACTGAAGTGGTTAAAATATTTTGCAATTTGTAAGGCGATATAGTTAAGTTAAGTTACCTACCCAGATTCGTATTAATGGTGTGAGGCCGGAGAAGCGCGCGCAATTTGATTAGAACAACAAAAAATCACCGCGCGGTGATTGTTCTGTCCACCAAATTCGTTAATATCGTAGTATACTGTTTTATCGACACGGTCAAAATTATTTACCGGCAGCTCACAGTGGGGTAAAATTCAATATTTTTTTAACGAACAAATTCTTCAATAAGTTGTGCTAATAGTACCTACACTGTTTTATTGGCATGGCCAAAACTCAATGACAGCTACATTTGCACATACATTTTCTTTAATTGTATTTACTTATTAATAAATATATAACTATTAGCTTTATTAAATTTTGAGGTTAATTTTTGTCACTGCTTAATTGATATTTTTAATTTTTTAAATGATGAACTCAAGCTCGAAATGAATACAGATCGAAATGTTTCGACAACTAACACTGGTACCTACTCTTATTGACGTCGTTTTTCAACGCTGTTTAAATACTTTGAAATCACAAGTATATGTCTCATATTTTAGTTATCATAAGTCCATTATCTCCGCTCTACCCAAATTTAACAAAAATAACTATCTTCAATAAAAAATTGCATTACTTCTAGTGTTAATTAAATAAAATACAATTTTCGATAAAAAATACAATTTTCGTTAAAAAGAATTATTCTCCGTTACGAAAAATCATTTCAAATAATACCTGAATCATTTTTTTTCAGGATATAATGCTTATGTTGCTTATTACCAAGGTGAGATGTCAAATGTTTACACATCGTATGCGACTACTGTAAGGCTCTCTCGTTATTTTTTTAAATGAATTTTTATAAGTAGGTACTGTGTAGGTTCTGAATTCATAAATAAGCTCCTTACCTTTACCTTTAATTACTTTCCTATCGGGACGTGAAAGAACGTTTTACTGTCGTTTAAAATGTCGTTTAAAACGATAAGCTCGGAAGCGCACTTTCTCATTGGTTCATCCAAACGCTTTATTTTAGCAAAGACAACCAACCGAATGTAATAAAAAAATTTAATTCGAAAAATGTTAGGTATATCTAAATATTTATCAATATTGAAAGGATAGATACCGGGCCTTTTTTCAAATAATTTGTGCGAATTCAAATGGAACGTTGTGTCAAAATTTTAAAGCAATAGTTGAAGAACTTTAGGAGATTTAAGATTTTGGACAATCGAATATTTAAATTTATATATATATAAATAAATAGTAGGTATATACAAAACAAATCAGGTATACAAAAACATCATCGTATTTGAATGCAACGTTGTACCAAAATTTGAAAGCAATCGGTGAAAAACTTTCAGAGATTAGCGATTTTGCACAAACGAACATTTACATTTTTAATTTATGTAAATAAACTTTGTAAACACCACTTATTTATTGAAAAAAATTCAACATGTTTCGAAGCCAATGGCTTCTTCGTCAGGATAACAAAAATAAAATTTAAAAATCGAAGTATAGATCAAAATATTAAAAAGTTATGGAAAATGATAATATAAAGTATCTACTTAACATGAAAATAAATTTAAAAGATGACTATTTGCAAAAAGGACCTGATTATTTATAATATTCAATTTACTATTAACACTCTTTTATATTTGAAGAAGAATTTACATATTTTATATATAGGTATTGTACTGCACATAATCGTGTTTGAAGTAGATAACTAGTTGTTTTGATTTTGAAAACTTTCATTGTTTTCTTTAAATAGCAAGTCTCTTGTTATTCCACTACTGTTTTCTAGATTTAAAGTATTCTATTCAAACATTCAGATAGTACAGACATATTTTACAATTGGGGCATTTTGGCATGTGAACGGAGATAGCATAAACATGTTGTTTTATTTTCACATTTTTTAAAATTTTTATAAAATTATTGTATTTTTTATTTTTAGTTGGTAGTTACTATTTTTTACTAAGCCTAATGTATAAAATACAAAAGTTAATTTTTTTTTGCATTTCATATTGCTATGTTTACTATTGTTTAGCATTTTTTAAGAAAATTGTATAAATATTTTTTTTTAATAAATTGGACCGTTTTCCGTTACAACTATGAGTTTTCGGACGCAGTTTAAGAATACGGTGTTCTTAACCATGTTTTTACTTCCCTCGATAATTTATTTATTTATTTTAGAAAATTTATTTAATGATTTATACTTTCCTCGATAATTTGTTTATTTATTTTAGAAAATTTATTAAATGATTTATTTTAGAAAATTGCTTTATAAAAATGTTAGTATTTAGAAATTTGATAATGAGGCCAATACATTTCCACTAAAAACATTAATTTTATGTTTGATATAATAATAGTTTTAATAATAATATAAATAATTTTGTATTTACGTGATTTTTGCTTAAGCTTTCCACTAGTATCGTTTTTGAATACACTACCTACGTATTCAAATACGTAGTTGTGGGTTCGATTCACGTCTCGGAAAACCACAGTTAGATATTTTTTCACAGAAAGCTTCGTTATATTTACCATACGAGTAATAGTCAAACATAATAGTTCAATTCGAATCTCCATTTCTAAAAATATATCACATTTCGACGACTAATCTCGGATGATAACACTTCAAAACTAACATCTGCATTCACTATAATTTATTTTTTAATTACAGGAAAATAAAATAAAACTGAACTTCAACGCGATGTGTTTTATTCTGCGTGGTCCTGCCTTTATTTATTTTGCGTCTTCACTGTGATTATTCTAAGCTAAACGATAAAATAATTGATTTTCACCTTTATACAAAATGGGGAAGAGTGCCGCCTGCAATTCCTTGACTTGTCGGATCTCCATCGCCGTGACGCACATTGCTATGGCAGCTTTATCACCCCAAATAAACAATCCTCCGACAGTTTGCGTCACCGATATTCCCCTTTCCAGGATAATCGAACTGATACAATTATTGCCGTACAATGTTTATTATATAGCTCCTTTGCTCAGCCAAATTCTCCGCAATATTATAAAACTAAGTATTTGCCCACTAGTTTTAGTAAGTAAATTTAATTTTTAACATCGTTGTATAATACAGGTACCGTAGTTCTTAATTAACCCCAGATTATTATTTGAAATTTTTGTCCGATCGTTTGGCGAGGACTGAAAATATTAAACTGTCGCTAGTGGAACACGCGCCCAGAATTATTTATTAGCAAAAAATAAATTGGTGCCCATAATTTGGATTTGCACGAATTGTGAATCACTCACTCTTTTGTGTACAGTTTTCATGGCCACCGGGTGTGCCTCTGGACTAGCCATGAGGTTATCGTGACTAAGTGATTGGTATTCGATTTCAACGATGATTTGGTTTCTAGTGTACCCGTGATTGTTCGCCGAATTACCAATCGGCCTTACAATCGAACGCAAATTTCGCAGTCACAATCAATGTTAAAATAATGGTTCAGCTCATCACTGATCTGAACTACTCGCGGAACGCGTCACGGCGTCCATCTTCAGGGATAAAGGACCAGCAAAAGACGACGGAGACTGCAATGTGGTCAGCGCACTTCCTCGTAAATTTCTGAAGAGCCGTGAAGAAAAGATGAGTTTATCATATGAATCGATGTGTATTAATTTCTCTTAGGCAAGTATTATTTTCATTTGTACCTATCACCACTAAATGACCTGTTCACTATTTTTAATCACTATATTTAAAAAATGAATTGACGTAATAAATAACGTTCTTCTTTATATAATCGATTTTCACATTGTACTGTATCAGACATCGTGACGCCGCGCTAGGCGACTGTCTCTCTGCTCTTAGAAAATATACTAACAGTACACCGGTACGTTGTATGCTAACTGTTTACCCTTATTTCCTTTTCCAATATGCTTTCCCTTCACCCCAACACATTTATCCAATATCCCCCGAGGGTTGTTCAAAATATCTGGGGCGGTATATTTTCTTATACATGCAAATGTATTTAAATATTTAAAGAGCGCACCGTTTACTGTATTTTAACGTAGAAAAGTACCTTAAGGAGATATACCTACCTACGAAGCGCGAAAAAAGGCAATTTTTGTGAATTTTTTAAGGAAACCTGTGTGAATTATGGTTTTGGTATCGTTTCTACGTGAAAGTACATATTTTTATGAATATAATATTTTTTTTATTAAATAATATTCAACATTGGCGCAAAGTTTTTGTATTTTGTCGACTGCCGAAAAAAAAGGTCCCCCGCGGTGACCACTCCCATTTCGTCTGTATTCATCAGAAAGATTATCAAAATTGACACTATAATTTAGTCTTTGACGTAGGATTTTTTGAAAATATCGATTTTTGACAAAATCGCGGGCGTTTGAATTTAAAATAGTGTTTTTTATGGAAAAATTCGGAAAAATGGAAAAAAAAATTGAGCAATGAATAAATCGCGTAATTATTCAACTTGGATAAGATCATCCCCATATCATCAAGCACTCTTCGCAAGCATAATAGAAATAGGTCTAACGTTTCTATTATGAAAGAACCCAACTGGCAGCTACCTGCGTGTAGCACGGCGCCGTGTGGAGCGGCGCGTAACCAACAAAAGGATGCCACTATTATCAGCTATTACTTTGTTATTTTTTTTGAATTTTTGCTTGAAATTTTTACCAAGAATTCTAAAGAAATCAAGCTTTAAGAAAATGCAAAAATTTAAAAATCGTTTTTTTCGAAATGTCTAGGTAGGTATTCCCCCTTAATGCTGTCAACATTAAATTTTGCAGCTCTCGTAGCCCAGTGGGCATGAGAATAGCTTCTTACACTAAGAGTTCCAGGTTCGATTCCCGCTGAGATAACAATAAATCTATGTAATTCACTCAAGCCTGGCTGTTTCTGTAATTTGTTTCGCTTCAGTAATCGGGCCTTTTGGCCTGTTGAAGCATTAAAAAATATACATATATACAAAATTATTTAAGTACTTATAAACTTCTGTTAAGTATTTTGAGTAGAAAATGAGAACTACCTATATACTAGGACACGCCATGATTTCGGTACGGTATTGCAAGCCAATAACTCAACCTTAACATTAACAAATACTCATCACATCATCATATAGACCCTGCAGTGGGGTCCAAAACATCGGCCAGAGAAGTCAGATATACACGGCAGAAAATCCCAGAAAAGTACACATAGAAGAATCTGAAAGGCCGTGAAAACCTGAGAACATTTTTATATAGTCATGTTCTCAGTAGTAGTGGGAGAAGGATTTTTTTATAACATTCTAGTGACATCTTTTCAAGGTATTTTCTAGATGATATTTTTTTTTAATGCAAGCAATATTTGATAATTTCTACCCAACCGTGGTTTAATTCGACTCGCACCGTGCGGTGTTCGAGATTACTTCCAGCCGCTGTGGAACGCTGAAATACTTTTTGTATTTGCCGCTCTTTGAAGTTTTGCTGTGACAGTCAATATTTCACGTCGAACTCGTTCAGGGTGGATGTGTGCCACTCGCGACCATTACCCAACCTTTGTTGGCCCGACTGCAAAAACTACCCTAGGTGATCACAGGGGGTGCAAATTGCATTTTTTACATGCTTTTATTTAATTTTCTTTCTGTCTGTTGTTTGTTAGTTTGTTGTGGTGGAATCTTGTAATTGATTTTTCGTCTACTTTCCGACTAGCTAAAGTTCTGAAACTTTCAACATTCTTGTAAAGTGGATGACTAGGTATACGTTCTTAAATCATTTTCGACACGATTTGATCGTTATTTCAGTTAAAATGAATAATTTTTCATTATTATTGGAAATTAAATGCATTTAGATTTCTAATATCTCAGGATAACTTTGGTTTAGAATAACACACTACGTCATTCTGTTTATATTAGAAAATATTAATCCCAAGCTAGAGCAAATCATCTATGTATTGATGTAGGTACTCTATCATGGGTAATTCATCGTTCTATCAGTGTATATTTTAGTTGGTCTGCACATAGTTTTTTTTAAATACGGATTGGTTTATCACCGCACTATAAGGAGACGTGATTTTATAACGTATAGAAAGGTTAATAAACTTATTTTAATAATATAAATAATTATTTAATAATGATTAATGATACGTGATTAATTGTGTATCATTGATCATATCAAGAATCATGTTGGTCATCCAAGATTGAATGGTTTGTTCATCCATATTTGATTTGAATTCAATATGCAGTTAATGTTTTTGTCGATCATAAACATTACAGACTTAACTAAGCCAATATTACGTTTTTAAACCTGTCTGTATAAATATTTGATTGGCATTTCGTGACTAACAGTAGGTAGGCTCGTTCGGTTGCGAGCTCATCAAAAATGAACGATTTGGAAAAAATACAGCACGAAGTAATTTTCACTTCGAGTCGCAGGCAGACCTTTTGCCTCGACTTTGCGGTAAAGCCCTTTGGTCGAGTTCATTGGCTCGTTACGTGGGGTCAAAGTTCGCAAACCTTGTTTCCCAACCGACTAACCCTTAGAAGATCGACTAAATAACTCGTGTAAAGTATCCCAGTCTGCTATCTGATCTGTTAACTGAGGGGGGTATTACGCAAACTGAAAATAGTTTAATAAGAAATAAGTTTTTTAATCAATAGTTCTGAACGATTAGTTAGTTATATAACCCTTTAAATCTTATAAAATATTGGATAATCTGTAGGTTAAATCATCAGGAAAGATGAAGGGACTATTGGCCCCGAAACATATTGATAATTCAACACATTAGTGGTTTATACAAAGTGTTTTCTTATTAATTATATAAGTAATGTTACCACGAAGTCCTTTTTCAGAGTTATTGAAGTATCTCTAATTTTAATTTCTGTCAAATTAAAAAAAAATCCTATATATTTTTTATTCGTAATGACGCGAACGATAGTAAAATTGACCAAAAAGTTATTTTAAATTGTTGAATTTTTAAATTAAATTTTTAGCGAAATTTAAAATAAATTAAATTTTAATAATTATTATTAATGAAATTTAAAATGAATTAAATTTAAGAAATATTATTTTTAATGAAATTTAAAATAAATTCAATTTTAATTTTAATTAAATTGTATTTGAAAGTGAAATCGTTTGATAAATTGGTATTTATATTTAAACACAATGTTAATTTCTGCTTATTCTCTTGTCATGGAACCAATCTCAAGGATGCACCTTGAGGTTGGTTCCATGACAAGGTGCATAATATTTCGTTAATAAAAGTATTTTTTCTATTCTAAAATTGTTTTCCATGGATAGTCCATTTACTGGGTCGCATGCCAGATTTTTAAAAAACTTCACTTCGAATGGTATTATATTATGAACAGCAATGAACAGATTGCTTTTTTACCACGCTTGTTTGTGGGGTATAAAGGCAAAGGCAGCAATATCCAAAAAATTGTTTTGAATATAGTCACCGAGGATTACTAATTTAGAATGTTCCAAATTATGTTTCCTATAATTTTATAGGCTATATTTCCTATAAAATCTCGAATTCAGTACATTATAAATTCAAAAAACGGCATTAAATTTTTTTGTAATATTGCTACCTTTGCTTTTATACCCCATATTTGTAATACAGAACAATATCAGAATTATTCTATTCTTTTTTGGAGAAAAACTGCATGATTTGATAAATTCCTAGAATCAAAACGTTTATTTAAATTCAGAATATGTACATTACACAAACGTACATACTACGAATGTAGAACTTAGTCTTAGTCTGAATAATGGGCATTTTTGTGGTTTATTATTTATTGGTTTCTCCATTTATTTACTTTCTGTTGTACCAGCTATATAAGAATTTTAACAAACTTGTATTTATTTGGGTACCAAATCACAATTTCGGACTAGGTTAACAAAACAGCTAAAATTGATTAGTATATATGTGTATATATAAATTTTTTTTAAAATTATTTTATTATAATCGGAGTTTATATGTTACATAGAGATTAAAGTAAATCGCTTACTACTTGCAACAAATTCGTCTATGGCCTCTTCTTGGTCCCGGTCCATTCCTTCTTGTCTTTTCAACATTTTCATTCGATTAATTTATTCAACGCATACTTTTATTTGTATCTATAAGCTATTTAACTACCCGTCAACGATACTTAAACCATCCGCGGCGACTATCTAACAACATTCAAGAGTCAACAATGTAATAGACATCTAATTTAACATTTAAATCGAGCGACGAATGCATCCGACGATGGGTTTTCCCTCCCGAACTGGGATGTCAGACAGCATCAGGCTCGCGTCTGGCTCGTGTCTCGGGCGATCCATGCCGAGGGTTGTTTGAATTCGCCCGCGCGAGGGATGGTGCCGTCACCCCGTCACGTGACCTCCGGCGGTCCGTCCATACCTCGCGGGGGTTGGCGGAGCTTTGCCCGATTTTCTCGCTCGACGCTGAAAGCTTTGTCGAACTCCAGGGCTTTTAAACACGCCGAACCGAAATAATTATAATAATCATTCGAGTTGCTTGTAGAATTTATACTAATGTTAAGTGTCAGAGGGAATAGCAGAAAAGGCTTCACTCCGTTTTCACAGACATAGAAATATTTATAAGTGTTACCTATTTTACATGTACAACAAATTTTTACGTGTGAACGGTGAAATAAATTCCACCAGTAATGACTTTTGAAATCTACTAGAATTATTTGTATAATTAAAATATTAAGGTAGGTTTGCATGAAGAAATTGTACACTTTTATTATTGTTTTTCCTTTATATACCTAAGTATTGAAGCTCACAAAAGACAACTTACATATATCGTGTTCATTCATTTTCGAAGTCTGTTGTAATCACAGAGTATAATATTATATTTGGTGGTGTGTGATTGTAATGATTTTTGATAAAGAGCGAAAAATAGATAATATTATTTCTAATTTGGTCTGATCCATTAAAGAATGACGCCTATGAATTAAATACTATTTTTTTATTTTTCATATCATTAATTATAAATCTCTATAATTTTTATCGTTTACTTATACATTCCAATGGCAATTGTATAATATAATATCTGTTATTTGCATAAAATGTGTTCATAAGTCGCATTCAGTAATAGGTATATTTAAGACAGAAACTAATAAAGTTTAGAGCCTCATCCGCCTTCGCCTTATTATATCGATTCCTGAAACTCCTGGGATTTGCCTGATATTTAAGCGTGTTATTTTGCGTCCTGAGTCCATTCCCGAGTACAATGGATGGAGAAAATTTTCTTTGGTTCTTTATAAATTTTTAAGGCTATAATTATTATAACTACATATAAACCTGTATTATTTCCATAATGATTTAAAATGATAAAACTTTTCATAATATGAGGTACTTTGGGTGTATATTTTTATTAATATTTTATTGACCTGACAAACCCCATTTCGCTACATTTCTCTTACTAATATTATTTCATTTTCTAAATTGTATTTTTTTCTAGTTATTTTGTATAACTCGTGTCAAATTGTATGTTTGTGTAAAATATAATAATAAGTAATAATTGTATTCAGCGTCTTCACTCTGTTTCGAATCTTGTGATCGAAAACTATCGACTGTTTTCGATTCCGTTGGAAATAAGGTTATTGTGTAATATGATTATTGTAGCCAAATTAAGTAGGTATGTACTTATGTAGAACAATGGATCTTGCGCAAATAACTAGATGAATGTGAATGTTTATTTAAATCAATTACACACTAGACCGTTGTATTTTATTTATTAATGCACATATATGTAAACTTAAATTGTAAGTATCGAAAAATATCTATTCTTCTAATCTTCCATGAATTCGTCGAATATTTACGATATATCTAATCGTACCAAAGAATATTTCACGAAGAAACTTCACGAAACGAATATTTTCGGCTCCTGAAAAAACCGAGAATAAACTTGGCGATAACAATTCATTACTTTGCGCGTCCGTCGGACTTTTTTTCGCCGTGTATTTTCCATTGTCCCCATTTGCCAGTTCCGTTCGTGTTTTCCCTCCAGCGGGCGGCGGGTACATGCGTATCCGGCCTCCCCGCGGTCCTTTGTTTGCCCGGGCCCGTGCGCACCTCTTGTTTGTATTATTTATTGTTTTTCTTATTGAAATGTCACGGTCGGGTCGTCGGGTTTACTACCTTACTTATCTAAGTGTAATATCTTTATTCGCGACTGTTTAGTTTCCTCGAAAACGGAACGTTTTGGGTTAAGTTTATTTTAGGTTACGGTGTTGATAAAATTTTCACGACACGATTATCATGATGTTGGAGTTGGAAAACGTGACGTCGGAAAGTGGGAGAATCCACGCTATATTTATGGAGTTTCTGGGCAGTCTTCTTTTTGGTTCTCTGAATAAACTATGAATCTCGTACGCGTCTCATCGACGTTACTTGAGACAATCCGAAGTGACAATAGCATTACGTTTTTTTTTTTAATTTCTTATTGTCTCTGAAACCATAAGTTTGACTTGACTTGACGCCTTTACTAGTCTCGTGAGATTTTAGTACCAACTTCAGCGGTATCATTACGGAACGTTTTATACTCGGCACTAAAAGATAAATTTGTGGGTGCGGTGTGATGTGGAAAAAAAGACAGTTACTGCTTGTAAGCAGTTTGTACGAGTCGGTAAAGTAGTCTGCGGCTTTTCATGAACCGAGCGTAAAGATGTTACACACTGAAAATTTCAAAATAATTTATTTATTCATACTCGCAAAGAAAACCATAAAAACGTGTAAATAAAAAAACAAAGTGGTTTCGAACCAAAAAGACAGGTACGTACCATTAAACATACACGTGAATATATATAGCATCAATCCTTATATTTGAAAAGTATATGACAAATGAAGAGATGTTTTATTAATATTTTTCTTACCAGGTAATTATTAAATCGCTTCATTTAGTATAAAATTCTTTTACAATAATTTTTTTGTTGTTGTCAGAATCAATAAAATATTTGTTGTACATTTTTGTCGGACAGTTTTTTTCTAAATCATAGTTATTCAGAGATATTATAAATCTAAATTCAACATAACCCTAATTTATCAAATTTGACATTTTCTTCCGACGCCTAATGTCAAAGTTGCCGAAAAAAATTAATAAATCGGCATTTTTTTCATTCTTACTTTCTGTTACGCGTTACCGTTGTCGCTTTCGTGAAATTACTCCCATAAACCTAGCGTAAAGATGTTACACATCGAAAACATTATAAGTGTTGGCTAAAATGCGAAAACTGGTTCCACACAACATTTTTTAATATTATTGATGGATTTGGTGTTCACATTGTAGAGATTATTCATGACGATCATTAAAAAATTTTCTATTCATTTTAATAAGCAACAATTTTTAAGTTTTACTGTTAATACTCAATGTTTTAAGTGGGCATTTATTATATGTATATCAATCGGAAGGGTTCTTTAGCTTAACATAAAGAAGAGGACATGGTGGTGAGGTGAAAGCTTTCTCATTTTAAATTGAAACATTTAAGAGTAATTAAAGATTGTGCGCCTTATAAACTTTAGCTATTTGTGTCAGCCCGTGAGTTTACGGACTTTCTGATTTAACTGCCATTGCTTGCGGTAATGCTACGGCGGTCTCGTGTCCTCCACGTCTGTTATATAATTCAGACGTCCGTCTCTTCAGGTGATGTAAACCCTGTTGTTTTCAATATTTTGTTTAGAAACTAGTTTGAGTGCCGTTTTAAAGATTTGTGTTTTGTATTCAAAATTGTATTCTTGTGGACCTAAATATTATAACTGTCACGATTTGATTTAATATTTCAAGAAAATGTGACTTTAAATCTATTATGTCTGAGAAATGTTAAATAATTTTGGAAAATAAAATTTTATAATACTGCAATACAAATAATCCATCGACATTGGGAAATTAATCATCTTTATAACATTCATTTTATTTAAAAAATCTACGGAAATACAACGCAATAAAATAGTTAAGTTAATTCTAAGAAAAAGATTTTCCACAGAACGTGTCCAAAAATATGACTGATATACTCGTAAATGTATACAATGGTGTTATCCGATAAGTTGTTCGGCAAAGCTCGTCCAAATATGTGACCGATATATCCGTTGTCGCCCTATGTAAGACTATTATGACGCTTTGAATGTTGTGCGAAGCTGGTGTTTTGTCTTGTAACAAAATAATCGTTTGAAAAATTTTGAAGAAATCTTGAGTCAATTTCGGCTCTTAATAGTAGTTAATTTCCAGTGTTTTCATTCATTCCTCCTGTAGCCACGACACGTGCCAATATTTTCTCAGGAAAAAGGGCTACCTCTAAACGATCGCAGATACAAAAGTTGTATAAAATTTTGTATCATCTTGTGACTACCATCTCGTCTCTTAGCTATATCTTGACCATCTATTTCTTTAAATTCGCCTAACATGCGTGGTACGTATTTGGCTAACAATTTTTTTATATCCGGTATTTATATGTTTAGCCCAGCAGCATGCAGTTAGTATGTGACATTTTTTATTATATTTATTTATTTAAACATACACAGCGAGTAACAAATTCGTTTCTGTGCTTTACACGATTATTTTACGTCATTGTATGAAAGATATTCGGGAGCGATTTCTGTGCTGAAGGAGACAGGCTCATCAGTTTTATCCAACAGTAGAATATAAACAACGACAATTATTAGTTGTAGGTACGTTACTAGAATCGTTTTAAATAAAATATACTTACTTGTAATATTCCTACCATATTATTCAGATTTTTATATATTATCGTAATATATTGGCAGATATATATTTAATTACGCCTGCCACTGCCCGTCAAATTCAAGGCGTGCATATTGGAAAGTGCACATTTGTGAGTAAATCAAAATTTATGTGATCAAAATTTATTTCAACTTGCAAAACGTTTCCTTTACCTGCCTAGCTGGAAGATCGCCAATCTCCGTTAAACAATATGCACATTTACGTTACAAAACTATGTCGAAAAAACTACACTGAAGTTTTTATGGCGTTTGATTTTCATTACGATTTGAAATCTAAGCGAAAAAGTTTTTCTTTCGGAGAGTTTACCACTCAAAAGTTTTTTAAACCATGAAACTATACCGAGTCGGAGAATTGTTGTTGATGTTGGCAATTTTCTCTTTTTTTTGTTGTTTATACAATATCATATACAAAGGATGTTTTTTTTTTTGAGGTATGGAACTTTAAAATTAAATATAACATATAAAAATCGTGTTAATGGCCGTAGTTTTCGGTTTATAAATGTAATTTTTGGCATGTGGCCGTCACTGCTGGCTCGAATAAAGCGCAATCTGGAAGTCTAATTTTCGACAATTTTTTCGAGCAGCTGTGGCCGTATATCGCCAATGAAGCGGCGAATGTTCTCTTCAATAAATTGTTTGTGGTGCACGCTGTGACACGTTGCGCCGTATTGTTGAAACCAATTACTGCCACATGAATGCAATTCGATCGAGGAACGAAAAATGCAGTAATCATATGATCTCTAGTGCTCTACGTTGACTGTAATGATATGTCCGGCATCACCAACCAATAAAGCACGAAAGTGGATTTAACTGGGTCTCAATAATGGCTTGTAGATTCTTTTCACTCCAAAAGCGGAAATTTTGCTTGTTGACTTAGCTATTCAAACAAAAATGGGCCTCATCGCTGTGCAAAATTTTCTGGTGAATTTGCGAATTTGCATAATTTGCAAGCGTTGTTTTGGCGTAATATATAATATTCGTAGTGAAATGGCAAACAAAACTGAGCACAAATCAGCTGCCAGCTGTCAAATTGACTGTACCTGAAAAAGTGTTGTCAATTCATTTCATTACTGATAAATCGGCGTTTAATGGACAAAATAAGTTAATTGCTTGCTACATGCACACATAATACATATAAATATAGGCCACTCCCTACCTCTATAGAAATGCCTGTTCTGAGGTAGGTAGCTTTTTTAAATTATTTTACCACCTTAAATCGATGTCTCATATTTCTTTTGAAATATAGTACATACATTAAGAATCAATAGTAAAACATTAAAATATCTAAAAGTACCATGCGAGATGTAGGAAAAAAGGAAATAAATGCCAACGATAGTTTTACATTTCTTATCAAAACTGCCTCTTTCATATGGATCCACAAAAGGGGTGGCAAGCTGAAACAAAAGTATAAAAAAAAATAATAAATAGGAATGCAAAGAAAAAACAAGAAATAACGTAATTTGCTAAAAATATAAATAAAATCACAAATTGGTAATAAGCAGGATTTACAAAATATGACAGAATAAAAAAAAATAAAAAATTCGAAAATAAACCTAGAAATCACCCTATACGAAGGATACTTATAATAAGAGTTTTATTTTATGGCCTTTGTTTAGACGTGAGATTGAGTGTTTTCTATTCTTTGTGGTTAATATTTTAGTGACGCATTGAAATTTTATTTAGTGAAAGAAAAGTTATTTCTAACCATAATTTATGGCTCTCTTACACTGTGGGAAGAAAGTTTGGTATCGTCCCCATGTTTGGATTTATTTATATAATATATTTTCAAGTCCAATTTTTTTACAACTAAATGAAATTATTTTGAATTTCTGGCTAACGTAATCTAAATAAAATATGTTACACTTTCCGTTGGGTATGTAAACATTTTTTTCAAACTTTCGTGAATTCAATAGTCGCACGGGTATCTACCTAAGCATTTAAATTAAAAATAATGGTTACCTAGTAACTGTCAACACAAGATAAGCACCCATTTTCTAAAAAAATGTAATCATGTCAACTATCCTAATTTCGAATGTCCGTCCGTAAAGTCATGTATTCAATAGGGGACAAATCGCGAAACATTCTGCGCGGCATGTTCCATCAAAATCTACGCTCATGTTTTGGGGACAATGACGCGGTCATTTGACATGTACACACCGGGACTCACATATCACTTGTCGCGGAAATGTCGCCCGATGAGGTTATGATGACAGTTGCGTATCTATTTACACTTGCCGCCCATGAGGTTATGATTACAGCTGCGTATCTATTTATTTTAACGAGTTTATCGAAACGTAAGAGGAGAAAAAGGTAGTGGGTGCGAAATTATTTACTGCAAAGAGAAAGAAGGATGGATATTTTATGCGATCTCCGAATGTCTGACGGATCTTTTGTCAATTTCACTGGAATGACAACAACTGATTTTGACAATTTATTACAAATAATCGGGAGTTCCATAGCCAAGCAAGACAATATTTAGGAACGCTGTTGGCCCTCGCATCATTTTATTTTTATATTCACGGTTTGAAGTGTCCCACAAAATTTCGTTTCCCCATACTGCAATTTTGACGGATACAGCGCATGCGCATTCACTAATAAACATACCACGTGGTACTGACGCGCCGCGTAATGTCGCAGTGAGCTCGCTCGGGTACCGTGGGCACGGCGACGTTGTCACGGCACGTAGAAATGCCGCGCTATGTTGTGCGCGACGTCGCGGAACAGTGCACGACGTTGCAATGTCACGTATGACTCTATGCCGCGCGTGCTGTTGAGGGACAATTTGTCCCCTAGTGAATACATGGCTTAACTTGCTGGAATTACAACACTGACAAGCTGCTAATGAGGCGCGGGTAGCCGAGTGTGACGCGTCACTTAGGCTACGTGCAAGGGTCGCGCCCCAAACGATATGCACGGTCTTGAAATTTATACTAATTTAATTGTGTCCCCTGATTTTCACGGGTGTACACAACATATACAACACAACCTTGAGATTACTTGAGATAATTATTATATTAACTCGAATTCTTTAGAGTTTTAACCAGATTACTATTACAGTTTAAATTTTGGTTGTTTTATTTAACTGAATTGTGTGTTTTAATATATATTTTCAAGTTTATTTTCGTAGCTTGTTTTAGTTTGAGTTTGAATAAATAATAAGATTTAGTAGGGTATAGAAGTAAAGGTAGCAATATCAAAAAAAAAAGAATGCGGTCATCGAGGATTACCAATTTATAATATACTGAATTCGAAATTTTATAGGAAATATATTAGTAGGTAATCTTGGGTGACTGCATTGAAAACATTTTTTTTAATTTTTGGGATATTGCTGCCTTTGCCTTTAAACCCCACATATGCCGTAATAAGTTCCGATTATAAACATTGCCTCTATAATTTTAATACAAATAGACGTGATAAAAATTATAGATATTTTAAACGCAATGCATTTCCTTTAAATAACCTTTAAATTTTTTTATCCAAACATGTTCGCTTAAAAAAAATATCGGTCCGTTTAAATCATGTTTTCCTAAAACAGAAAATTATGTTCAGCGCCTCCTCCGTCTAGATCTCACAGTGTAAAGTTAATCTACGGTGTTCGTGTTTACTTTTGCATTCGAAAGATTATCTGCAAGGCTGGCTGGCTGTGTTTGGCATTTTCCAATAAATCCGTACAACTTGGCGCAATAAGAACTATCCGTACAGAAATTCACCGATGATGACATAAACGTTCCAATCACTCAATTTCCGAACCCTCGCTATCGCATGCCTCCCGTTACTACTGGCGCAATATTTCAAAAACCCCGAGCTACATACAGGGTATGTGTGATCACATTTTCTTGTAAACTTTTTAATAAGTACAATGAAAAAAGTTTAACATGAAAAATTGGTTTGCATAAAAAGTATTCTGGTCCCGACAAAATGCTATATTTACTAATGTATGAAAAATGTCACATATTTCCCTGCGTATTCTGACGAATCTGCTAAGAATCCGTTTTCGTTTTACTATCTCAATCCATGCGATTGACTCTATATTCTCTATATTTAAAAAGTTAATTTTTCTTAAATACTTTCTTTTTTCGAAGCGAATAATATATATATTTTAAAGTTTCGAGTAGCGAATAATATATATATTTAAAAATTCGAGTAGCTTGTTGGTCTTGTGGTTAGGACACTCGCCTCGTGATCCAATGGTCGCGGGTTCGAATCTCAGCCCAGACTAGGAAGTTAGTCCTATTTTCATAGCACAAGCGTTTAGTTTAGTTTGAAAATAGTAAGAATATTGATGTGACACGTATTCCGTGTTCGCATCTCTATTTTAAAAAAAAATAAATAAATAAATATTTTCCTAAAATATAAAGTAAATTGGATGGTTTAAGATAGTAAAATAAAAACAATATTTTTTCAGATTCGACAGTAATGTTGATATAATTTATTTTAACGGCTTATTTTATTAGACTTTTTATTCTTTCAATTATTTTATTCACGTAATAATATGAAACACTTATGATGTTTATAATAATGAGGTAGTTGGTGTCAAAGCGACTTGTAATTGTAATTAGACGGTTTAACCGCATTTGTGACTCAGAAGTACCACATTCTAAGGAATTGGAAAAAATCTTTTAACATGAAACTAAAAACGGCCAGTAAAAGATTGTGCATCTCAAAAGTGCAAAAAAATAATTCCGACCGCTGGCGCTGCACAGTCAAACTGGAAATGTTTACCGTTTATGACTCAACTTTCCATTGACTAGGCCGACTTCTGATAATGAACAGTAGGTACTATGGACCACGTCGTCATCCAACAGTTTACTGCTTATGATTTTAAGACAAGTTTAAACAAACATCAATACTGATGTAATAACTCGGAGCGACATAATCGATTTCATATTTTTACCTTGTCTAGCGGTAAATAGCTAAAAAAGGTATCTCGTTTCGTGTGTTCGCTTAAAGTTTCTGTCATGAAACTTTGGTGAGCTTTTTTTTTAAATTTCTTTTAAAAAGAAATTCGTTTAGTGTAAAAAAATATTTCGTTTCGCAAGGTTTCATGTTAAAACGATTTTCACTGCGACAATTTTAATTCCGTACCGTGTAAGCTCTGCGCGCACACGATTTCATCATTGGCATTCTGGCATCACAGCGTATACAAAATATAGCGCACATACAACTTTCAACACGACACTTCTTCTTCATTTGCCTTCTGTATGGGGTCACCGACATTTTGGACACTGAGCCACTTTCTGAGGTTTCGCCTTTTACCTCTTGTTCCGTACAGAATACGCGAAGATATGATGCGCAGGTCTCCCGTACTTGACTCGTAGAACAGACCAAGACTGTACAGCGGTAATCGTAAACCCGCTGACAGTGGTTGTTCTAAATATTCACAAAAGTGAATTATCCGGTTGCAGGTAGTCCAGTTGAAGTTCCAAAATCCAAAAACAGTAGGTAGAGCAGAGGTCAGAGGTGTTGAGTAAAAGTCAGAAGAAGTGGTCCAGACGACGTATAAAGCACAGAACGGAATGAATCTGTACGCCGACGGAAGTTTAATTTATACACAAATTTAATACCTCCCGGCTTATTTCCGGGAGCCAATCACAGAGAGTTTTTATCGCGCGTTCGCGCCCGCGAAATTGTCTAAAAAATAGCTCGGAAAGTTTTATTTACAGAATTCAAAAATTATTTAGAATTTTTACGCCACCCCCCCGGGGTTTTCATCACGTCATTTACATGGTGCTATGTCTTGCTTATAGCATGACGTGATTGCCTGGACCCGCAAGACCGAAGTTAATTTTTTATCAAAAAATATATACCGATCGCAGCGGTATTTGCTCAGGAAAATTTCACAATTAAATTTATAAAATTTGTTAACTATGATTTATACATGTTTGTTAATGCAGTTTATAAAGAGCCCACATGGGTGTAACTTTTGATATCAGTTTTAGTTATGTACAATAAAATTTCAGTCATTTATAAATATTTCAAAGTGGGTCGCAAAAAATTAATTTTCATTTATTTTTCAGGTGCGCCCCTGACAAGGTAGGTATGTAAAAACATGTAAAATGGGTAGATTCTTATGCAAGGAATTCAACAAAAAATATTTTAAGTTGATCCGGCTGTTGTAGCGTCTGTAAGACAGTTTCAAAGTTTTGACTGAAAAATGACCCTTATCGACATTGGACCACTGCTGATAGTGGTTACGTAAAAAATGTGAAAAATTTTACTTTTTTATTTACATGATTTTCTTTTAGATTTTAGTCTAAATGGCTTTGTTTAGCAAAAATATTATGGTTTGATACCAATTTCATTGAAAAAACCCTCGTTTTTCGTAAATATAAGAAAATCAATTTTGGGTCGAAAATTCTCGTATTTGTTGGTACAAATACCGTTTTTCGGTGGCTGTCGCGCCCGGGACCTTATTAGTGATGAGCCCCGTCGCTAGGCCTATAAAACACTGTTAGTTATATGTAGATTTCTCCGAGATCTGACAAGATATGGCTTCGCGACTTATCGGAAACAATCGGTCTGCAGCCCGTTTTTCCTTCGCATACCAACTCTCTGTCCTCGGATACATATGTAGAAATATTAAACAATATTTCGTAATTCTGTCTGTCAGGCCATACAGTTAGCCGTAGGAAATAATATTTCCTGTATCTGTCTTTCCGCCATACAGTTGGCCGTCACTCGGAAATATTCAATAATATTTCTTATATCTGTCTTTATGCCATACAGTTGGCTACACTCACCACCCCGGTCTATCGCAACAGCGATTTTCTCGTTTATTGAAAATAAACATGTGACAAAGTACATTCATATATGTCAATATTTAGGTTCTTACAATAATATGTAATAATTTAAACATGTCACAACTATTTTATTTTCATAAATTTTCATACATAAATTTGTTCACAAATTTATCAAAGCATAGGACCCGTCTTTACGGTCCTCAGGGTGGTGATGACGCACCGGCGTCCTGCCCGGTCGCCCGTGAATAAGATGACGTCACAGGTCCACCTTGATCGGTGTCCGCAGCGAGCCATGGAACTCGGCAATGTCATCTTCTTTGAGGAGGCTCTTTTCAGGGCTATCATTCATCCTGTCCGTTACACCTCTGCTGCCTCATCTGCCCCTGCATTAACGGCCACGAGGGATCATATTTCTCATTGTCCCAACCCAGGAGTTCTTTCGTAGACGTCGCTATACTCGTAGTAGATATTTCTTACCACAAGATGCATCTTATTAAATCCTTCTTCATAATTATATAGATAGCCTTATACTTGTATGGTAATTCTTTCTCTAACTCACAAATATTAGCATTGCACTGCGCAATAGATTTTTCACACAGTAGGTACAGTAATTCAAAAATTAGAGGGGACATGGATTGTGTATTTACAGTAAACCAAGTTTTAATATAAAATATGTTATTTAAAAATAATAATTTTACTTGTTCGCGTAATCATTGACAATCGGATATTTGTTATTAGGTATTGTGTTAATGATTTATTTATGGAATTTTATTAAACGTCGGTACCTACTTCTTAATTAGTACTCCAGCAAACTCAACAACTAGATATCAATTGATTTAAGAATTTTCGCAGTCAGTATTTAGTCAGGCAGTTGAATTTTGATTTAAATTACCTTATCTCCGATCATTTTTATTTTATTTTTATAACTAGAAGGTTATATAAAGCTGTATTGATAGTTATAAAACACGAAGCATCATCTATCAGAAAATTATATTGATTTTCTTTTCAAAATTTCAAACACGCTGTCTCTTTCATCGTGACGTTGATTGATAATAATAGAGGGTTGAATCGGAAATATACAATAGTCTGGCTACATCTTACACATAACCCAGTGAGGTTTGATTTTCATTTTATTACAACTTTTCGTGCAATCTCTTATTTATCTTTGTCAGTTGGTGGGTGGCCGCTTTGTGCTGGTACTCTAAAGATTAGAAAAAATTATAAACTATGGCTAATAGATTTTATTTTTTTGGTCCAGTATTTTATTCACTCACCTCAGTGGCAATTCAGATTTTAAAACATCTTTATCAAAATTCTAATTCAGTTGATGTGCAAAATAATCAGACCACATTGGGGGCATGCATTCAAAATGTGCTTTGAGTCGAAAGCAGCCAACATTGCAAAACTATAATATAAAGATGTTTAACATCTTTTGAAAAGTAAGAATATGTTACAGATGTGAAGGTTGTGTATCGTAGTATTGCGTAGGGTGATGCAGAAGGTGCGTCTCACGTATTACGAGATCATGTACATCTGTAAGAAACACGAATCTCGATGGCACGTGCGAAGCTGAAGGTATACCGGACGTGAATAATTTTAATGCGGTCGAATTTACAGTGTACATGTATGTGGCAAACTAAGGCAGGAGATACAGGATGACAAAGAAATATGTACTTATAATTTATACCTATTGTCGATTTATTGATGAACAAGTTGTACAATAATGAGAGACGGAGTAATGGGTACATAGCGCAGATTACGGCGGTCGGCGAAAGAGTAATGAACGGGCCGAGGGCGACTGGTACCCCCGCGCCCGCGGTCTATGATTGGTGGCGATAGTGCGGCTCACCTCGAATGTGATTGGTCAATCGGAACGCTTGAAGGACTAGATTCCGGATAGGCCTCGATCCTCCACAAATATTTTGAATGCCAAAGGTAGGATTGAAGCTACCGTGTATTGGGGAAACCAATACGATTGTGCCTGATCAGATGGCGGTGGGCCATCTCGAATAGGATATGAATGAATAAAATTACGAATAGTCGTTGTCATAACGTAGACCTAGATGACTTATTTTATTTTTCAAACTTCTGGCTTCACTTGTCTGTCTGCCTGCTAGGCACAGGGACAAATCTTGTAATAATTTTTCTTCACTTCCTGACCAACAATCGTTCTGAACTTTGGCAGAGAGAAATATTCCGGATGACAATAGAACAATCATTAATTAGTTTTAAAAATTTGTTTAACTATTCAAAAAAAAAATTAAAATGCTGACGCGTTATTTTATCGGACATTGTACGTGCCGGTGACATTTGTCGGTTTGTATTATTTTAAAAGTGACATTTGAGCTTTGAAGTTTATTGTATTCGAATACTGGCTGCACATACGAGTAGATGGTATTGTATAATAAATTGTGTATATAATTTTTAATAATATTGAAAATGTTAAGAAAATATTAGGTTTATCTTTTTTCAAATTGATTACAATGTTTAATGTAAGGAAGACTAAAAAGTAGAAAATAAAAATATATTTAAAAAAGCTGGATTTTACAAAAAAATTTAAAAATGAAAAAAAAAATCAACAGACACAGTAGTAAGAGCGACCACAGTAGATACCTATATGCGAATGTCGATAAAATTCAAAGCGTGGGGCGCTTTTACTCAAACCATAAAGATCGCTTGCGCAATCTTACTTTTAGTGCTTGTTCAGACACAGCGGGAACCGCGCAGTTTCAGAATCGCGTGGGATCCGCGCGGGTCTTATTTACGTAGGTTTGTATGCGATCGTTCAGACACAACCGCGCGGTTAGTCAACCGCCGCGGTGCCCGCCACCCAACCGCTAGAAAATAGACTTGCGCGATCCTATTACTATGGAGCCTTAGTGCTTGTTCAAACACAGCGGGAACCGTGCAGTTTCAGAATCGCATTTCAAAACACGCGATTTGTGTCATCTGTTCACACAGCCGCGGTTAATAAGCAATTTGTGCGCGCGAAAATAAACGTCAGTTTGACAGTTTCGGTGCCGTTCTCCATCTTTGAATATCAGAGATATATTCGCTCATTACTTTGTTAACGACGGCCGTGTTCCATGGCAAGACACAAAAATATCAGTTCATTTTTGGTGAATTCAGTTTTGGTGCGTTCAGTTGCGTTGCGGGCAAGACACAAAAATATCAGTTCATTTTTGGTGAATTCAGTTTTGGTGCGTTCAGTTGCGTTGCGGGCACCGCGCGGTTCCCATGTAACAACAGGAGCACGCGTGGATTATATTCTCTTTTCTATGGTTATGGATCGCTTTGACACTGAACTTTTTATTGATGAAGTGGAGAAAAGACCTGCAATATGGGATCTTCAGTGTGAGGATTACTCAAATATGCCAAAAACCAGGTGGCAGGAATTGGTGGAGATATTTGGAAATGGTGGAAAAAACTAGTAAAAACTAGTTTTAGGTAAGTAGGTATTTATTCACCAAAAATGAATTGACAGAATGATATTTTTGTGTCTTGCCATGGAACACGGCCGTCGTTCGCAAAGTAATGAGCGAATATATCTCTGATATTCAAAGGCACCGGAGCTGTCAAACTGACGTTTATTTTCGCGCGCACAAATCGCTTATTAACCGCAGCTGTGTGAACACATGACACAAATCGCGTGTTTTGAAACGCGATTCTGTAACTGCGCGGTTCCCGCTGTGTCTGAACAATTATATGTATCATTCTTTGTTCGCGTGAACAAGAGAAAAGTGTCACACGCTTTTGATTTTATTGAAAACGCATTGTACTGTGATCGCCCCTAGTACTGTTGCTGTTAAAAATATTTTCTCCTTTCTAGTCATTTTTATAAAACTGTGTTTTTATTCATTTAGAAAAATATATTTATTATCTGATTATTTATCATGCACATCCTCGACGGCTCATTTCTAACTCTGATAGATACTCTGTAACATAAAGTTCTAAAGTAAAAACATTTTATGACAATTAGTTATTTATTTTGTGCCGGGACTTTTACTTCTCGGTAGCGCCGCTCCAGCAACTGGCCCATAAGTTACCGCTAGTGTAATTTTATTAATGAAGTTTTTAACGCACCCCGAGTGTCAGTGAGAATTTCCGAAGAATTCCGCGCCAGGTTCACCGCCGATGCCGCCCAGACGCTTCGTGAATCGCGCTTCCCTCGCGTAATGCCTTCCGTGAAAACTGCGGTTCGACGTCGATAATTCACGGGAATCAGCATATTGGGTTCGCGAACTGCATACTAATCTTTGGCCCGGTTCGTATTATTTCCGATTACCGTCATAAAGCCAAAACACGGAATTTCGCCATTAATATTTACCATTATGGCTTCTTCTTCTTCTTCGTGATAAGCGTTCGCCCTGTCGCATTCCTGTGAGGGCAGCCAGATATATCCAACTAACCAACTGTTTTGTTCGCGCCTCATCTAATATTTATTTGCTTATTCGCACGCAGTTAATTGTTGAGCAATGTCTATCCACCAATAAACAATGTAAAACTTTTCAATAAACAACTGAAAAGACTCGTGTTGGGGAGGAGATAGTTACGTTAACTGTAAGTTATTTATAAATCGACGTCGTTATCGTTAATTAATTGTTAAAAGTGTTAAATTTAATATGTATTACGCTTCTGTGTTATTATAGTTATTATTTATGTATATGGCGTTTGATATCCTCATACCAGCATGCTGCCTGGGGACTTATTATATGTATTTGTAATTACTGTTTCTGTGTCAAGAATATATAATACTAGCAGTAACCTGTCAAAAATGACGGTATTTTTACATGTCGGTTTCTAAAGAATAAGTATTTACTTAATTTATAACCGACACCTATGAAATAGTAATAAGACTTTTATCAAAATATTTGAATTTTTTTTATATTTCCCCTGCCGGCAGTTAATGATACTATTTTAAACCCTGGCGATTGTGCTGGGCGGAACATGAAATGGTTCCTGTCGAGTTTGCAGTATATATTTATAGTATCTTTTTTCGGTCCACGGAGAGGTCCACAGGTCGGCGGTCGCAACATGCGTTAAGCGGCCGGTTCGGTTTTGCTGGCCCGGGGTTTAAACCCCATCTCCGGCCGTTTAATTTGTTTTTTTAGCCGCGAATTCGGACGAAATTACGGACAGACAGACGGACGGATAGACAACGAAATTATTATGTTTGATAATATAAATTAATTTAATTTAACAAAATAAATAATGTATATTTTCCACAATACAAATGCCCATTCTGAATTACTTTTGGACATGACACAAGACGTGTGGATGCAGTGAAGAGACTGGTGGTTAAGACAGAAGTACCTCTTTCATTTGCTGAATTCAGGAAGCCGTGGCTCTATTAAATAAATATACTATAAATGTCAAATAAAAAAAAAGTCTCGAAAAAAATTACGGATAATTATGTATCAACCTAATATTTGAAAATTATAATCGGCAGAATTTTATTAACATAGTGAACCAGAATTTTGTATGTTTGTTCTTCGATTAGTTTTGATATTTTGGGTTTTGTCGTTTTCTTGACATGCACTCGTAAGACACCATCAAATCGATCTTATCTGAGTCGGTTCAAATATGCAAGGAAGACCTTCCTTCTGAAGAAGCGAAAACACGAGTAAATAATGCTTTCGTGATCTCGCGTTTGGACTAATAATGGTAACGAAATATGCAATATCTTCCTCTCCAATCACTTCCCCCGCTACTGAGGTCCGTGGCCCTCGATTGTGAGTTAGTTATTGATGCATTTGAGGATTCTCCTCCACCTTTTCTGCAGCTCGCAAATCGAATGGCCGTTGTCTTTGATCCAATCGGTCTATCGAATTCGAGATTATCCTTTCTCTCTGTATCACCGCCAGCTTTTCAATGTTTATTATCATCTTGTCTGCGGGCGGTGTGTACACTATGTTCAGTAAGTACTACAGAATTAGAGGATGCTTCTCAGATAGATTGTAAACAATCTGTATACACATAATGGTTTTCCAAATGTCAGCGAAGTAAGCTGTAAGTAATCTGTATTCAACTCTGTAGGTTTGTTATTATTTACTGAAGGAAAATATTGCCGTACTTCCCATGAATATGAAATATGCATGATTATATTTAAAGGACTAATAATTCGGAAGAATGTCATATACACATAAAAAGAATATTGCTTTAAAAACAAAAATAGATATCTCATTATTATCAATAGCGACATCTGTATTGGATTATGGGGATGACAGAGTGTTAGTCTGCAGGTGGCGGTAGTAAAAATACAACTCACATACGAAAAAAGGTGTGCAAGTTAAACATATATACAACTTCCAAATTCTTTATAGATGTGGTAGTCTATCATGGGTGGAATTGGTGACTTGATGGAAGCGCATATAGTAAATGCTCTTTCATTATTTTCTGCATTATTATTAGCATGCTATGTTTGAACATAGAAACCCCCCTCCATTCTCGGAATACCAATATCGTTATAATATACCGAGAAAAAATACTCGGGACGTACTAATTTATGTATGCGTATTTTCTATGAGAAATGTCAAGACATCTGTCAAATTTCAATATTTTTATTATTGTAGCCGAAATATTGACTTTTAATTTAATATTTATACACTTTGGATGAAGAATTTAGTAGACATGTTCTCAGGTTTTTACGACCGTTCAGAATTTACTGCGTGTAGATTTCTGGGATATTCTGCCGTGTATCTCCGACCGATGATTCGGATCCCATTGCAGGGTCCATCATCAAGGCTCATGTCTTGTCATCAGCCATGATGATGGAACACATCAGCATCAAAGGTCAGATATACACGACAGAATACACCAGAAAACTACACGCAGAAAATTACTAGACGTTTGTGAAAAAAACTGATTACTATAAAATTAAAAAAATAATGTTATTACTTATTTTGTGTATTCATCACGTCTAAATTGCCGAAATATATAGTTTTATATACAACGTGAATAGACCCGTATTTATTTTATCGCAGGCTACCCTCGAAACCGTGTTAAAAATAGTGTGATGGAAAATTCCCAATCATTTTATAGGAGGTTCGTGAGTGGACTCTAATATATAATTACATTGTTGTTTGAACTTATGTTTATGGACACCGTTGAGAATGAAATATTTCCACAAAATAACCGACACTATCTGATCCTGAAACAAAATTCAGCAAAAAATACAATGATCTGTAATGAACCGAAATGGGGCGGGGTCAAACCAGAAAAACGTATTTTATGCAGCGGTGGTGTAGCAGACAAGGGACCATCAACGAATAGGAAAAAACACGGTATGGTACAGTAGCCGGCAAACATCTTGAAATTCTGCGGCGTAGTGGGGGGACGTTTGCGCATCTACCTTTCCACCAACGAGACCCAAATTTCGTCTTCTGCGCATTCCCCCACTTAGCCAAAGAATTTCACGAAGTTTGCCGGCAACTGTACGTGTGTCTGAGTCTTGTAACGACTGATTTTTTTCCACGTGTGTAATGCCATTTTTATTTATTATTTTATATTTTTTATTCTTTTGTCGCCGGTGTTGGCACAACTACACGCGAGGCCGCGAGGGGCAATCAGCGACACTTCAAAAATCGTGAAACGTGTCGGGAAAAACTTTGCGAAGGCTGGAAGTTCATTGCACCAGTTTGGCGTAGTTTATTGTTTATGGCTTAGATCAAAAAGAACGCACCCGCGATACATAAAATACGTTCTTTATTACAAAACAACAAAGTAAGCCTACCATAGACATCACATTATTTTTGTGATTTGTCAGGTAAATTTGTCCCACATTTGGTTATGTTTGGAAATGCGTGTAACATTTCATTTTAAATTCGATACTTTATGTTTTACCTTTATTTGATTTTTAAATTAGTGTATCTTTGTCAAACTTGAATTCTTCGCGAGTTGCAAGTTTTTGTGGAACTGGGTCAAGGTAAACACAAAATGTCGACGATTTATTACGCCCAGGTGACATTGGCCCACCAAAATAATCAAGTATCGGGAATTCTGTCTTCTATTTTATATCAATTTAACATTTCGCAAGGATACGACCTAATACAAAACTACTTCAGTTTGATTATTTTGAATTCGTATTTACTACAAGCTCGAAAGTTTTCACAATAAAACTTGTTTTATTAGAATCCAGTATATTGTTTTCTACTGTGAAGCATTCTATCGCATTTCATTAAAATTATCACTTTACTCTCAAGTCACATTTTTATGTTTAATATTATATTATTTTATTATATTGGTAAAACATCAATTTTAATATTTTAAGAAATGTGGATTATTTAATAATAATTAACATACAACACCAAGCTTTATTAAAGAAACGGCATTCTTGGGCGACATCAAGACATAAGATGCGATAAACAAGGTTTTCCTGTACGAGTGTATTGAATCTACAAGTTAAATCATTAACTAAAAATAAAAGTTTGAATGAACGTTATTAAGGCGGTACATTCACTGTAAATGCATATTTCGGCGTTTTTTTTACTTAAATGTGGGTTTTTATTATTCATTTATGGGTAATTCCCATTTTTTATCAAAAAATACGTAAAAAAATGAAAACGTCCTTGTAGTAAAAGTGATGATGGATCTTATTAGTTTTGGTCTTTCTCATCAAGGGAAAAATATTCACCGAGCTTGCAGCCCTTAAGGTGGTGAATTAGAGGAGTTTGAAAAAAATGTCCTCCATGGTAGTGACCTAGAGGTATCCCTTCGGCAGTTTTTGAATGCTTTTTGTATTTTGGCATCTAAAATCAACAATAAATGGATAATAAACAATAATAAAATAAATGAAGCAAGAATTCTGTAAAGTCGCGCCCGTATACTACATAATTGTCACTTCCATGGGTCAACAGTCACATCCACGGGTCAATTTTTATCCCCGGATCCATGGAAGTGACGTCCATGGAAGTGACTTTTTTCATTAAAATCGTAGAAACATAACCACTTAATCAACCATGAACATACAAATTTAGTATAGTGTTTTTGATACATAAACGCAATTAAACCACAAAAACATAGTTCATTATTGAAGTGTACATACCTTTGACGATCAACACGGTTGTGACCACTTATGCTTTACGGATTTTGACACTAGGAAACTAAATAAGATTTTCTCGTAGCGGTTACAACGCCGGTAGAAACTGCCAACTGAGTCAAGACGGCAGAAGATTACTTAGTTTATTCACAGTAGCGTTTGGATACATACACAATATTTTTATAAAATATGACTGGTGTGACACACATCCATGGAAGGGACAAATAAATTGATCACAAACTTTTATGTATTAAAAAAAAAGAATGTGTATAGCTATAGACATTATGTTTATATATTTAAATAGTAAATTTATTGAAGTTTATATTGGCAATCTTTTTTACGTATTTATTATAAGGAGAAAAAGACATAATATTTTTTTTCTCACAAAGCTAGAGTAATCACATCCACGGAAGGGACATTTTTGATGGTTTGGCACTTAATAAAAAAATAACTATGCACTTAATTTACACATATATATTCTAAATTTACAATATATTACTTATATTTTATGAACATAAATCACGATCCCGGTATTTAAGTACTACAGCTTGGAAAAATGATAGACACACTGGTTTTTTTCAAAAATGGGAATTACCCTTATATCAAAATGCTTACTATAGGAAAAAAACGCATTTCATCCTTTCTTTTTATATACTTTGATGGGATATATTTTATAGATTATACTGTTCCCTTAAATTTTATTATACACATTTATATATTATTTTTTAGTTTTTTTAGAAGCGGAGAACTTTAAATTGAAATAAAACACAGAAAAATGTTTTTAATATCTATGAAATTGGCTTTATTTGAAAATTAATTTTATGGCATTATTATTTGAATATGATTTCGGGCATGTGGTCGCTGTTGCTGGCGCGTAACATGGCGTAATCTGGAGGTCCAATTTTCACAATCCAAATGTGTTCAGTGATGAAGCACACTTTTGGTTAAAGGGCTGTCTCAATAATTTTTCTGTTTTATTTCAATTTAAAGTGCTCCGCCTCTAAAAAAACACCCTTTATGAAACACCTAACACAACGCTGGCGCTGTTTTAACTAGTTATTAATTTTATTTCATACTAGCTGTTCGTACCCGGCGTTGCACGGGTCAAGGATTAAGTTAAAAATAAGTTTGTGGGGAAAACAAAGGCTCCATTGCTTTGCAAATGCTGGGATGGATGCGATGTCCTGGAGAGAAATGTGGTCTATGTTACGCGCTGGGTCCTAAAGAATAAGTTTTCAAAAATTTGGTCAGATCGGACAGTGTAGATTTCTTCAGAAAATATATTAGCGGAAGAAGTGAGGTATAGGAAGAGCGGAGAAATGTCGCCTATGTTACCCGCCGGGTCCTAAAGAATAAAAAATTTTGGGTCAGATTGGTCAAACCTTTGTTACCCGCCGCGTTCTAATGCATAAGTATGCAAAATTTGAATCGAATCAGTCAAACGGTGTAGATTTGTATAGAGAACAGACAGCAGACATTAAGTTTTATAGGCATAGAAGACTAGGCATACACCCGTGAGAAATCTTGGGACATAATGATTTTGAAACTGAAAATTCATGAATAGATTTTTTTTTTAAATTGACTTCATTTGCTTAAACCTTAAACTAAATATAATAATAATAAAAATTTCAAAACATTTAAACGCCAAGGAGCCCTGCATGACACGCAACAGTTGAAATTGTACTCTTCTGGTGATTTTATACCCCATGTAATTTGATGATTTACAACATTACTTTATTATCTACATTATTTCTTATTTTTCTACCATAAAAAGTGTATTCTGTAATTTTACTAATTTTTATGTTTTTACACTGTAGCTTAAGGGGTTATATACAGTCAGGAGGCTCAAAAAAGCGATTTTTCAAGATTTTTTTCTGAGAAGACTTAAATTTATTAATGTGAAAATTTGTACACATATTATGGTTACTTTTAACTGTGTTTTAACATTTTTGTATTTGTTTAATAATAATTTTAAAAGCTGCTATAGCTGATCTCCGGGAGCTCCTCTCAAAAAAGGCATCTTGCGGTGATAACGATATCTCTGGACCGGATCATGATAAAATCATGATCAAATGATAAAACCAAACGGATTTCGTCAAAGTAATGTTTTATCTTGTAATTAATCGAAGGAATAAGCAAAATATTTTTTTTTGACAAATGGCTACTTCTCAAAAAAAAATCGATTTTTGACCAAAATTTTGGCCTTAAATTGTTTATAAAAAAAAATGTTTATCGGCGAGAAAAACCTTCGATTAATTACTTAAAAATATACTTAAGAAGTTTGTGTTAAAATTTGAGACTGATCGGTTGAGCCGTTTCCGAGAAATCTTTGTCACCGATCTTAAAGAGACAGTTTTGAGTTAAAGTTTCAAAAGCGCTTTACGTAGAGCAAAAAACATTTTTTTTCAACTTTCATCGAGTCGTCTATTCCAGGGCCATACTTTCACTTTAGTCATCTGAATATATTAGAAGGGAACATTTACAATGGACAGGTAAATAAAAGGTACAGCGTTTACAATAGGTAGGTAAAAATAAAAGGGACTGCCCTCTAGGTGAGCGCTGGCGCTCCGGCCTCGCGAACGCTTACAAATATGCGCGTAACTTTGAAAATAATCGCCGGATAGACTTGAAATTTTCTGTGTGTTTATTTAAAATATGTGTACATTACGAAATTTAAATAAAAAAAAGATTTTTTGAAAATTCTAACTGTATATAACCCCTTAATATCGGGTCTTTAACGACCCCGTTGATAGTCTGGAAGTCTGTACTTACTGTAAAAAATAAAATGAAACAAGTAAAAAACGCTATGAAATTGTATTGGAATAAATGATCGACTATCCGTCACATTTTTCGTTTGTTGTAAGCTTCACTTTAGATTGGATTTGATTTACTGATGCCGTTTGACGGAAACACGCGGTTCATAATGAAAAGTTGTAGGTATCTGGAATTTAAATCGGCGAAAACTTCGCAAACGGTGAACTTCGCGTTGCCTGTCGGCGCGCTGTTCAGTAACGGTCGGGCTCCGAAGTTTCATACGATTGGCAAGCGATGATAAAATATTTATCGTTTCTTCATTTTTTAAGTATGCCGCTTATAATGTGAAATGTATTTATCCGAAGACGGCATTATTACGGCGGTCGTATTTTGTAGCATTGGCAGTTTTATGTGCTCTTATTCTGATTTAAACGACAATTGAATACCATGGAGCTCAAACTAAAACTTTTTAGGCATAGCTGATTTTTTTTCTAACGTGAAAGTACGACATTAATCTCTGAGAAAATACGAATTACCTTAACTCTTAAATACGAAATAAACTTTTATTGATGTAGAATATGTTAATCAACGATTACTCCAGTAAAAACTGTCTCGAAATTGGCGTTGCAAATACCTTGATTTTTATTATTAATATTTAAAGCATTAACTTTTTGGTTAGGCAAAGATTGATTGGTTTTTATTTGTTATTTTATTTTGATATTTATGTTATGTTATTATCTTTATCGGAAGCTACCGGGATGAATACAAGGCGCCTCCAAAACCCTTTTTAAAATCAAAATGACACGCTACAACGAGAGCTTTTAGCGTCTTACTACTGTTCTAATAGCAAGCGGGCGCGGTCAGTATATTGAAGGATGATTTGTAAATGAACATTTACGTATTTTAGAAAAAACGTTTAATTAAACAATTACCTGACAGAATATTACGATATTTAATAATAATAATAATACCGCCCTCTACCTCCGCGGGTAAAGGTCATCCTCCTGATGACGTTGAATAGGAATTCAACGAAACGTCGAGAATCGTTTCTCGGAAAAACATACGGTTCGTATAAAATATCCGTAACCAGTTACAGTTAAATAATAATAATATTTATTTTATTTACATATTCTTATATGATCTGTGATCACACTACATTAATTAGTTATTTGTATTAATTAAAATTAAAAATTAAATAGCATGTCTCCAAACAGCAATTGTATGCTGGTATAAGGTGGTAAGGGGACAATAAAATCTGAATAATATGACGTGTTGTAATAGGAATTGTGATAGAAATATTATGAGACACATTTAATTTCGTAAAAATAGCTATTTTAAACTACTGACTACACAACGCTGTCTAATATACTGTAGTGACCAACTGACTTGTAAGTAAATGTGTATAGAAACAAATTCGCTACTTTGGCATGTAAAATTGATTTTCTTTTCTTAAAATGTTTCTAAAACATGTCTTCAAGAGCAGTTATCAGTAAAATTGTAATTCTATATTTGCCGTATAATAATTTTCACATTCGTTATCTTCTGTTTGCGTCAATTGCATATGGGGGGTTTTGTTTCTACATATATCCCTCGTAAGCTGATTTTTCGTATTATAATTTTTTTTTTTTAAATTTATTGTTGAATTTCTTATGAAGAAAATACTCATTAATATCTTAGGGTACTTGTAAATTTTCACGTCTCTACACCAAGGAGACTGGGTTTCGATTCTGCTAAATTAATTCGAAAGATATATATTTGACTAAATTCATGAATATTAAATTATTTATTTTTTCAAATCAAATAATTTGAGCATTCTGTGCAGGGGTGGTCTGATGCTTTTTTTACTTCGCTGGGATGAAAATGTGAATTAATAAAATATGTTTTGAATTGCAATTCATACATTCATCCGTTTAAAATTGAAACATTGAAAAAAGTGCTTAATAAAACAAATCGCACCTCGTCCCATGAAAAAGGACTATCTACTTTGATGTATGTAGATACCCTAGGTGAATCGTTTCGATTACTATTGGGAGCTTTTGGAAGTTCGTTATGAATCCACCGGTTGATGAAGGGATGCATATATTTTGGCGCATGAAAGTGAAAGAGATAGAAAAAACATAATCACCAAATCACATAATCACCAGTGAATGGTCTTACCCATCTTACGGTTAACTCTTGTCCAACCCAAATTCCAACCTCTTCGCTCCTTTCCTTTGCGTTCCTGCTACCATATCATTTGCCTCAAAATTAATTATGTATTGTATCGTGGATATTTATTATTAGTCTATTCTAATTTCTCACACAGTAAAAGAGGATCCTCGATTGAATTCGGTCAAGATTCCGCAAATATTTTTCTGAATGATCCTTACGCCAACAGCTTGGCGACGTACCGTGTAATTGGTGGTGTATTAGGCCCGCCACCGCCAAGTCCGTCCGTTAGTATCTGTTTAGGGTGTGTCGCTAATCTCCGGCAGCAGGATGCGGTGGCTCGTGCAGGATATTGGCTGCTCCAGAAGTTCCTGCTTATTCCCATTTCCCGGGCGCCGAGCCCCGCCGCGCCTGGCACCGCCGCCCGCCCGCGCCATATCGATTGCCTCCTGCATATTACCTTCCCCATTCACATAATAATATCGTATCGATCCTCGTTCTGCTCTGCGCTATCCAGGATAGTCCACATCGAGAACACGGGTACACACGATATTATCATTACTGCGCAAGCATTCAATCATTCGTCAACGTCACCATCATCATTATCTCAATCCATTATAGGACGAAGACCTTAAATAATGTCTCCCTCCCATTGTTATTCTTTGCCACTTATTCCGTAGAGTTTGATAATGTTTTCATCAGTCCGGCCGGTTTTAGGGCGGCCTCTCGGAATCTTTATTCCCTCCAGTGTCACTGCGTATATTCGACGATTTCATTCTTAGGGATCTGGCCGATCTTCCACTCCTGCTGTTTGCTAACTGGCTCATGAATTACTATTGAATCATCGTGGTCATCGTCAACCTATTTCTATCAAATACTGGATGGAGATCTTCTCAAGTGTCTTCTACTTATTTCTGTCCAACTTAATTTTATAAGAAATATAAAAAGGTAAAACTTGCGTAAATTTTGAATTAAAGAGCACTTACGATGTTCGTATATAAAATAGTAATAACTATTCTGAATTTTCCAATCAACTTTTAGAAACAACCATTTTTGTTGTTGATATTAGCGAGGTTTCATTCAAAATTTTTGAAACTTAATAAAACTGGAAAGAATTTTTTTCAAATTTAATATCAGTATTGTTATTATTATAATTATTGCTTGACAGGGGAGGGGCTCCAGTGATATTTTTTTTTTAATATTTTACTAACACCGCTCAGTCGTCATTTTGGCACACTCGCATCAGTCACCACCCATACGTTACCACCCTAACTGAGCATTTATGCAAAATTTAGATCCGCCTACGTATTGGAGCTGACCGAACAAAGCGTGGCGATTGTTTGCTGATATAACAGTACGGTATAGCGATGTTTTTAATTAAAGTAAGTACGCTTCCTGGGCCAGCCCTGCGTGTTCCGATGTGTGTCGTGTTGGTGTTGAAAGTCTGTCTGGAAACGCTAGAGTGAATGGTTTTGTTTGTGAAAGCGGATTAATTATCTCAATCCCATACTCACGTTTGCTTTTACACTATTTGAAATGGATGCACTCCTTAGGTTATATAAAAATGAGTTTTAATGTGAATCAACTATTATAAATATAATGTGCTTCTATTCCAGAGGATTTGATAATCTCTTAAGGCTGGAACACTGCAAATGCATATTTCGGCGTTTTTTTTTTTTACAAAAATGTGTTTTTTTATTATTCATTTATATCAGAATGTATACTCAGACGTAATTATAAAACAGAATTCCGTTGCCAGCGGCGTCATTTATTGGCGCATTTCATACTTTGGAAATTTTATTTTTAAATATTAATAAGGTGTTTTTATTAAAAAAAAACTTTTATTGAGTGAGTAAAGCCTCAACAAAATACGGGAATAAATAGAATATACTGTTCAAAATCATCTCTTTATATAAATAAAAATATATTTAAAATCAACAAAAAAACGTAAAAATTTCTTGCAAATTTAAAACATTATAACTTTATTAATTAATATTTCTTGATTTCCTGAGTAAAAGTTCTAGATAATGAAGTATACTTTATACGTATAAAAAAACATTATGCGTACATATAAATATTCATAAAAAATTAATGCCGCCTAGGACACTAAAAACGATTTTTTGGCCGCGGCCTGTCGATTAAGGCTTAGGTATATTTTATTAATTATTATAAATAATGTCCAGTTTAACTTTTATATAATAAAAAAGGTTCTAAGTTAATGCCCTAAAAAATTGCAGTCTACAGTATACATTTTGATATAAATGAATAATAAAAACCTACATTTTTGTAAAAAAAAAAAACGCCGAAATATGCATTTGCAGTAAATGTGCCGCCTTAAGGGGTTACACAAAATACATTAAAATTCTTTTTTTTTGACGTAAATATTGCACATATAAATTCTTTACCTTCTCTTTGTTTACGGCACACATTGATTAATATTTTTCATTAAAAAATATCTATAAAATTTCGAAATTGCGGGGTAACGCGCTGTCTCGCAAAGATCTTTCTACGTAGCTCGTGCAGCTTTTGGGGATAACCGTGTCGCCAGGGTTTGAGTGAAATTAAAAACTTAATTACATATTTTCTATTTTAATGAGGTAATTAATATCTATGATAAAAATAAGATTTTTTTGTGCAAATGAGATAGGCTTGAAAATATTTTTCATTTTTTTTTCCTAAAAGTTTAAAATTCTCAACAAGCAAACGGCGTTTTAAAAAAATCGTACGCCACATTGTATATGATGTTATTAGTAAGGTGTGTGCAAAATATGAACGAAATCGGTTCGATGGTTTTTGAGATACCATCTCCATAATCTGAAAAGGGGAGTTTCGAGAAAAACGCAAAATAATAATGTAGTTTGTTTGAAAATTCACCTACCACGCCAGCTTCTAATTACTAAAGCGCCAATTTTTGGAATTTTTTAATGATTTTTGACTCAAATTATTCTTAAAACTTCAAGTTTTAAGATAAAGCAAAAAAAGAGATTTTTTTGAAAATGTCAAGAGGGTTTAACCCCATAAGAATTTCATAAGGCGTTCCCATCACATTCATTCTCCTGTGTTTCTGCATTACTGGGTTTATACTTCCCCCGAGGATTGCTTATTATATGTCTTTAGCTATCTGTTGCTCGTCACTTATTCCCCTTCTTCAGGCCTTCATTTCAGGAGCTTCCCTCCTCATTGTCCATCATCTTCATACTCCTGTGTTTCTGCATTACTGGGTGTATACTTCCCTGAAGATCGCTAATTGTTTGTCTTTAGCTTTACGCATCTATCTGTTACTCGTCACTTATTCCCTCTCTTCAGGCCTCCATTTCAGGAGCTTCTCTCCCCACTGTCCATCATCTCTTGGACAATGCATTTTTTAAATTATTTTTATTTTAGGAATCTCAACAGTACAATTTATTATAATGATACTTTGTATTGAATGTAACGTTTGTAACGTCCGTAATTTTGTTTGAATTCATGGCTAAATAAACAGCCGGAGATGGGGCTTGAACTCCGGGCCACCAAACCCGAAGCGGCCGTTTCATGCATGTTGCCATGGCTGCCTCTCCGTGGGGCGCTTATTACTATTATACTAGGGCCTAGCAAAGACGCGAACCAATGTTTCGTCATTTTTGACGGGTTGCAGCTAGTAATTATATAATAATTTCGTTGTCTGTCCGTCGGTCTGTAACGTCCATAACTTACTGGAATGACTCTGTAATTACCATTTTAGATAATTAGAGTGTGACATGCATTCGTTGCTCCCACCAAATTACACGATCGTGACATTTTTATATTATTTTTCGGATTAGGCGAATAACATCAATTTAAAAAAATAAATGGTTTTCTAATCATGAATTTTCAGCTTCGAAATCGTGCAATTATCATGTCCCGCGATTTTTCCCAGGTATACGGCTAATAGGTTTTTATATATTTATTATGTAAACTAAATATGCGCACACCAAATCATGACTAATCAGACACTTACTTAGAAAGTTGGTTAGAAAATTGGTAATGATGATTATGTTTTCATGTTTTTTATTTATTTTAGTTTTGAAAAGAAAACGGTTAAAAACAGATGACTGAAGATAATTTATACACCTAGTTATATTGCAAAAATAAAAATGTGTAATTTTTTCCATAATTCTCTCATTATTAGTTTCGAGTATTTTTGCGTCCATGACAACGGTTCCTAGGTGCCATACATTTATTGTTCCTTGTTACGTAACTTTCACTTAAGTGACCATATTTGGTTATTTATTTAGTATTTTGGTTATTTATTTAGTATTAATGCATATAATATTTAAAAAAATGCGAATGATGAAAAATTAATTCAGAAATTCTCACAAACGTCACTGAAATTAGACAAAATACCTAACTAAGAATTGGATAATTGGTCATCGACATTGTTAATGATTGAGTAATTGTTGACATGACGTCTTTCATGTTGAAGTACTGTTTTCTTGTTGGTGCAACGCTCTCTATGTGTCTCTGTCTAGGACAGTCCAGGAAGTTGTCAGTATTTGCCTTCGCATATTTGCCTTGCTGTATTTAATATTATTGTATAAATTTTTCCTGAGCCTTCCTCTCTCTCTGCTTATCTTAATATTTCCATCTATTGTGTATCTGAGGTAAGTGTTGTGTCTACGATTGTCTTATCAGCTATAGTTTACATTATTTAGAAAACTCCAATTTTGTTCCCTTTTTTCCCTGGCATAATGAAGGCTCCTGATTATGTGAATAAAGTCTCTTCACAAATCCAGCCTTCGTTTCAACCCTTCGCCTCTAAATGCTTCTGTAACACTTATTCCAATTATTATTCCAATAAGAGCAGTTCCTGCAATTTTCTCCGCAGCAAATTCATTGTTTTAAATGTAAATTAATATGTACAATAAAATCTATTATATAAGAATACGATTACGGAGATAATATGACTAGTGATGCATTGCATATGAATCTAGATAAAAATGTTATCATTTCAATTGCTAATTATTGCTAAACATTGCTAATTAACAAATTATTGATTTTGTTACAGTGGTCAGATAGAGTCTTGAAGGTTGCGACTCTGAAAACTGGTCCAAGATGGGGAGGAAGGTGACGGTGGCCGTGTGCACCCTAAACCAGTGGGCCATGGACTTCGAGGGAAACAAAAACAGGATTCTTCAGTCCATATCACATGCGGTGGACTTAAATGCTGCCTACCGGACCGGACCAGAACTCGAAGTGACGTAAGTAAAATGTTTATTCAAATAATGAAGACTATGAAAATTTTTATATCTAATTTTTCATTTTTCTTAAACACTTCAGAGCCTTCAAATGTCTGTAAATGAAATTTATATTGTGGTAGAATTACATTATAAATCTCATTTATAGTGTGGTAAATATATGGGTATGTACATTATTTTCGACTCTGTCGACTGTAATAGTAAATTAATTTCTCCGTTGATCATGTATGTCATCCATTCAAAGAAAAAATGTCTGCATTCTGTGTTCGACATTTGGAATATGGTTCGTTTTTTAAAATCATTGCATCAGTCAATCTGTCAAGATGTGTCTGTCAATCAAAAGTAACTTATTGGTGGGATGGTCATGATGCTACCTGGTGATTTGTAGTTCAGGCCCCATTCCAGGACACCAGCAAGTTCCATTTTCATAGCACGAGCGTTTAGCTTATTTTGAAAATAGTAAGAATATTGATATGACATGCATTCCGTGTTCGCATCTCTATTTAAAAAAATCCTAAATAGGGAATCCAATCTCAGGCCGTTGAGTACATGTTTATAAATCCCGGGATTAGTACGTACAATCCCAAATCTTTTGGGATTATTTTTGGGGTACCAAAATTAAGGGTAAGATCAAAGTTAAGTGATGAAATATTCAATACTTTGTTGTTACTTCGAACAGAATTGTTTCGCATTCAAATTATTATTTGTCAATATGTTATTTGGTGTTCAATGATTTATTACTTTAATATAAAAAAATCTTTCATAAATTGTATCCATTATTTTTGTTTTTATAAATATGAAATTAAACATTAAATATAACCCTCTGGGGCAAAATCATGGGACTGGTCCTGAAATCATCAAAATCGAAAGAAGAAATTACAATTTTGGGTAGCGACTGAATTTCCTAGTCATAACTCATTGCGATATTATTCAGTGATTATCACTGAAAGTTTTCTGTAACACAATAAAAAGTTTTAAGATTAATTGTCCTTCAAAATCCTTCTAATAATAAAATGATACCATAGAAATTACAATTATTATAGGTATAGTTCGATGTTTTATTCATGTCGGCCACTGATGAATCTGTTGCTAGTATATATTTTTATGATTACAATATATTTATTAGTACATAGATCTGTTTAGTGTTAGTAATTCTATGGATAGGTAATGAAATAATATCAGTTACATCTTAATAATAATAAGTGGATCAAAAAAATTTTGAAGTCGTATCTTTAATATGGGGTATCAGTTTCACCGCGAGAAGGTAAATAAATGGCACACGAGTGATAATTGTAGAAAATACTGCATATATTGCGCATCAACACTCTTTGAACCCGTGGCATTCAAGGTTCTTTTTGTCAAACCTCTTTTTATAAATCATTGTAATCCTGAATAACATACATTTAACATAACCCTAATTTATGGAAATAGACATTTCGTTTCAACACTTAATGTCAAAGCTGAATCTTCTTCTTCTTTCTTCTTCCTCAGCCTTCATCTCTCCACTGCTGGATATAGGCCTCTTCCATACCGTTCCATCCTTACTTGTTATTTGCTATTTGTAGCCATTTCTTCCCCCCCACAGCGGCTATATCGTCTCTTTTGAGCCTTTCTGACACCTCATTTATTTTCCCAAGGTCTCCACTGCTGGATTCAGTTTCAGCTTCACTTCTGAAACGAAGCTGAATCAGCTGACTAAAATTAAAAAAATTGATTTAAAATATGTTTTATTTTAATTTTGTAATACACATACACAATATCAGTTATTAAATTACTACTATAATTTCGAGAGGAGCAGTTCGTCTCATCATCGGGTATATATAATAACCAACTTTTTAATAATAAAATTTATCAATCTAATCGGGTAGGTCAGGGGGGCGCACAGTGGGGAGGGGTATTTTTTCCGCAAAAAGCTCTAGGATTGGTGAAGTGGACTGAAATGTGATATTATTTATTAGTGTGTCTTTAGAATCCAAATTTCATTATCCATCTTCTATGAGGAACCGAGTGCAATAGTTTCTGACTATTGAAAGAACGATTAGTGTTAATTATATGATTGGCAAATTCATATTTTAAATTATAATTTTTCACCACGAAGTATCTGCCAAATCTTTCAGTGATAAAAAATTTTAGTACGGAACATTTTATCATATTAATATTGATGAATCTCGGAGATACGTAGGCACTTTTAATGAAAAATTATTAATTTTAATCAAAATAATGACCAAATCTCATCGAAAATGCTTTAATAATGTATGATCATCCACTTTACGTAAATGTTGAAAGTCTCAGAGCTTTGGCTATTCAGGAAGTTAGAGAAAAATTAATTATAAGATTCTGCCACAACAACAAACAAACAAACAGACAAAGACAGTTGATTAAAAGCATGTAATACCTAATAACTGTCGATGCCATTCATCAGCTAAAACTAGTAGGTGAAGAAAATAAATTTTGGTGAAAAGGTGTACAGGGTGTCTCAGAGGTCGACGTCAAGTCGGAATCGGGTGATAGGCTAAGTCACAATAGCTATCAGAAAAATATTAAAAAAAAATTAATTATGTGTTTTAAAACACATAACTTTACACATGTGTTTTAAAACACATAACTTTACACATGTGTTTTAAAACACATAACTTAGATGTCCACATGTCCACAAGTTTATTTTAAACTGATACTGTGATCTATCTTGTCTCATCAAATTTGGATTTTTCACATGCCATTCATGTAAGTTATGCAGGTTCGTGTAACCATCTTTTTTAAATGTCGACTCAACCGACCATAAAATTTTCTCAAAGAATTGCAGATCTTCCCGTTTTTTTTGTTCTGCAAAAATTAACCCGATGTTGATAATCCCAGGGTTCCAAAGTTTGTACTCGCTGTACATGGTACGGGTGGTACTCATTTTTTTTGGCAAGATTCAGTGGGCTGTACTTTTCGGCACTCCTGTGCTTAATTCTATTTCACGTACTAAAATTCTCCGGTCTTCTTCGACAGCTTCTAGTACGACGTCCTTGTAAAGGAGGGAAGATCTTCCTTCACCATGTTGTGCTTGGTTTGAGAGGCAGCCCTCTGAGAAGAGTAAACGGTGCACATTTGTAAAAACTCGATGATCCGGATGACGTAGTTGAGTCCAGTGCTTATAGGTTGGTATCTGAACACACTTTGTTTGATATTCCAGCGGCTACAGTTGTGAGGATCATTTCCATGAGCCAGACACCTTCCTTCACAGCTGGCAAGTGCTTCTGGAGGTGATGTCTGCCCCGATATGTCGAGGAATCCTGGTAGACCTCGGGATGCCGGTCCAGCACAAGAATGTGTCCTATAACTGCAGAGTGGCCTTTTTCAATGGAAGGATACTTCTCATCCGGCCTAAAATGACCCTTTGTGAAGATGGAAACTACAGGGAGACGAGGTGGTTTTCACCATGGACGAAGGTATTTGGCCAATTCATTATTATTTAAAATTTTCATTAAAATGACACCATTTTTGACATTATATCCCTCAACAATCTTTTTGTTAATGAAATATTTGTCTCTTTTTGAATTCATTTATTTTAAAATATTTGTATTGGACCGTTGGGCCATTTCTACCATCCTTTTTATGCCAAAACTCTCTTTCACTTCATTATCTTCTATTTATGAATATTTTATTTTTTATTTAATTTATTTGGTAAAATGTACAAACTTAAGAGTATTCAATATAATTTAATTAATACACATTTATATTACACGCTTACCCACTTTTAAATGAGAATTTATTCTCGTGTTTAAAAGTGGGGGCATTGTCATACATGTATATATCTATTAGTAATGAAATCGTTAGTGTAAGACATTAGATTAAATAAGTAAGATATAGAAAAAGAAACATTAGATTAAGTTATAAAAATTAAGACATTAAATTAAGTAAGTAAGATATAAACAATACAAGAATACAAAAATGTGAGACATTAGAATAAGTAGATAAGGTATATACAAGGATACAATAAATTAAGTTATAAAAATTAATAATTAAGAAGTTATTGTAATAACAGTTAAAAGTATATATAGATTGTTTTTGATAAGATTTTTTCATTGCGTTATTGTGATGGTTTTTTGTAGAATTTTTTCCATTTAGTCTTGAATTTTCTATTCTATATTTCTAATTTTTTCCGTCTTCACTTCATTGGGAAGAGCATTAAAGAATGATATTCCTTGATAAGAGAAATGGTGTTGGGCTGTGCTAGTATTACATTTAGGTATCAAAATATTTCCAGCTGATCTCGGTCTATTACTAAAACATCAAAATGTTCTATTATTGATATACATTTTGTGTATTTGAAGTATCGCAAATTTTTTATAGATTTGATTAATATTTGGGACGTTAAAAATGTTGAAAAGTTCCCTTGTTGGGAATATTGAGGGTTTCCTCAAAATCACTTTGATAATTACTCTCTGAACTATTTCCACTAGTAGTATATTAGACTTAAAGGTTCCACCCCAGCCAACTATACCATACTGTAGTATGGCAAACGCAAAGTATACCATCTTAAGCATGTTTATTGATAAGATATTTCGTAGCCTTATGAATAGGTATATGAGCTTTCTCATCCTAGTGACTGTGGAACATATTTGCTCTTTCCATTTTAAATTGCTTTAAATTATTTTTACTATACTTCCGAAATTTGTACTAATGTACCTAATAATTTATAATTACCTCCCCTATTCCCATGATAATAAGATTGTTATATTGGTAACATACAAAATAGAGTGCCACCACTATAATTTGGCGTGCGAGGGAGGGCGCCCCTGTCGCGAAACAGAAGTTGCCAGGTTGTAAATTTATTACACAATACATAATGTACTGAATGTCCGGTGACCAGTGTCAGAGCCTTCAATATAAGTTTGGTCGGGTAACAGCGCGCTCCGCGGCGGCCGCTCTATCCGTCAAACTGTCAGACGGTAATATCGGTCCATTATTTGCTTTTTCAGCTTCGCAAAACTTTAATACTTCATTGGCAATTGTTCTTGCACCACCCCGGATTGTTTTGGTTGTTTTGGACATAATAATTCAGTGTATATTGGTAATCAAGATGTCACAGCTCCCGAGCAAATACAAAATTGTACTGAATTACAGGGCGAGGGGTTACCGCCGGGTGCGGGCGGGGCGGGCTTTAGTTCCAATCTTGCCGCACGCCAAGTTATGTTGGGCAGGCAATAGTCGGAAGATCCTTTTTTTTATGTATGTGTAAAGTTTCTATGAGAAATGTCAAGACATCTGTCCACATCACATGAAAATTGACCGAATGATGACTGAACAATGTTATATAATAGCGGACACATTATGATTGTTAAAATAACTCAAACCAATAAGAATAGACTGTAATTGTGTCTATTTAAAAATTTAAGTTTCCACAAAATGTTGCTGTGTCCTCTAATTTCCTTATTTCTTATAACATGCAGGAAAAGCAAACAGAGGAATATTATTTACCAAGGATTATCGCCACGGTAACAGGGCAGACGACAGTGCCATTCGGAGATGCTGTCATTGCTACAAAAGACACATGTATTGGCTTTGAAATTTGCGAAGAGTTGTGGAATCCTAACAGGTATAATATTTTCTTTTATTACGGTAAAAGCAAAATTAATTTAAAAAATACATTGTAACTTTAGGCGCTGATGTCCCAAAACTGTACTTTTTTGGCTTAGTGTGCTTGTGGTGGGATATGGTGCAATCGGTGTGTGCTGTGTTGGGGCTGCGGTCGTGGTGGGGCCCAGTCGGTGGCAGTGCGGGGGTAGAGTGGTGTAGGGATGGTTATTGTTTTTTTCTTAATTTAATGCACGAAATACAAAAAATGTCGATCTAGGGGCGAGGGGAGGGGATGGAAGAAAGGGTGAACGTAGTCGACGTAAAGAATCCTTAAACTTGCCTACGACAGTTCGTAAGCTGTGTGGCTTACATCTCTACTGTGCTTTGCTCAGTAAGTTCAGATTTGGAGACTCCCTGGTCCCTTTCCGGCGAGATCGTGGAGGCTAATTTTCAATTTTTCTACTGCATTGCATGTGAAGTTAAAGTATTACTGGAAATCTATCTATAGCTATAAAACTTAATGTCTGTCTGCTCTCTATACAAATCTACACCATTTGTTCGATTTGACCCAGATTTTGCATACTTATTCTTTCGGACCCGGCGGGTAACATAGGCGACATTTCACCCCTCCCTCTCTATCCCTCCCCCCTAATATCAGCACCATTAGAAACCATTCAAGTATGTATTACGTAAGCAGAATTTTAGTAATTTTTAACCCTCCCTCCCCCTTGTCAGCAAAAGTAAGCAAAGCTCTTACTCCCCTCTCCTATACTTATGTAACATAGGTATATATTTTTTAAAATCTTTTCAGATTTCTTTATTGTTATTCATAAGTTAGTTATCAAGTCTAGACTATATTTTTTTTAATCTTTTCAGGTTTCTTTATTGTTATTCATAAGTTAGTTATCAAGTCTAGACTATATTTTTTTAAATCTTTTCAGGTTTATTTATTGTTATTCATAAGTTAGTTATCAAGTCTAGACTATATTTTTTTTAATCTTTTCAGGTTTCTTTATTGTTATTCATAAGTTAGTTATCAAGTCTAGACTATATTTTTTTAAATCTTTTCAGGTTTATTTATTGTTATTCATAAGTTAGTTATCAAGTCTAGAAATAAGAAATTTATAGACTTCAAAGGAATTTAATGCACATTTAATATTTATTCAAGCAAATTATTAACATCGTATTTTTAAATATTATATTCTTAAAATATAAACAATATTAATTTATTTTTTTCTAATGCAAAATTATATCGTCCTCAATCCATGACTCTTAAGTCTTGGATGTTTACTGCTCGATGTTGTGTGTCTGCTCACTTTTGTGTTCTTTCGGGATATCGACATCGTTCTCTTTGAGCCATTCAACATCTTGGTATTCGTCTAAAGTTTGTACTATGCACATCGATTCATTAGCACGACTAGTAGCCACTCTTATAGGTCTCACTCTCGTTTCGTTGTGCGTGTTCATTTTTTTATGGATCTCCTTGATGTAACGATTTAATGACTTGACAGAGGCATGATAAACACCACACATTTTGCATGTTCGACTTGATAGTTTCGATTTTACCATTGGACAAAAATAATCGTAGGGCATCTGTAGAAACTCTTTGGGTGAAGAATTTAAGTGTAGAGCTAAACTGAGTGGAAGACTTAGGAAATGCCCTCCGTCATCCAAAATCAAGTCATCAACTGTGTGTTTTACTTTTACTGATGGTGGGAGAAATCTGTTGTTTAGTAATCTAAAAAAAACGTTTCTTGAATGACAGCAATCTGTATTTGTACATTTTACGATTTGAAGTAAATATTGGCTTTCACGCATATGTTCTGAATATCATTTAATATCTAGTAAATCAGGAAGATCTGGTCCACCGGAGCCAACATATTTTGCAGAAACATGATAATCATCAATTTCCATTCCATACCCCTGCTAATACATTTCCGACAAATTCAAAATTGGATCTTTCTATATTTTCATTAATTATAACGCCTCGGTTTTCTGAGTTAGACCCAAAATGGTCATGAGGCAATATCAAATCAGCCAGTTCCCGACTAAGAGGAGCTATTCTGAGCTCTACTCAGTTATACGCACTTCTGCCAGCACCATTTGTAGCTATAAACAATGCATCGAGATCATGTCGCTTAAAGTGTTGTATAGCAAATCCTATCCTACCATCCAGATACCGCCGTCCCCCACGTCATCAAATATAAGCAAAGCAAAGACCCCCCACCTCCCGCTGGTGCTTGCGTAATACTTGAATGGCCCCTTATGTTATTTTAAGTCTAGCAAAATAGTTGTGAACTTTGAAATTACATAAATAAATTTATTCAATTTCCAGTCGCCATATTGCATTGGGTTTGGATGGTGTAGAGATTATATCCAATGGCTCTGGAAGCTACATGGAGTTGAGGAAGGCGTACATTACTGTGGACCTGGTGAAGAGTGCAACCTTTAAGAGTGGCGGAGCGTATCTCTTCAGTAATCTAAGAGGCTGCGATGGCCAGAGAGTTTATTTTAATGGCTGCTCCTGCATCGGTATAAATGGCAACATTGTCGGAAGGACACAGCAGTTTTCATTGATAGATGTGGTAATTTTTATACAATTCTAATATTTTTTGAATGGTACTACAAATTACTTATACATTTATCAAATTTCTATCTGAATACTTAAAAGTAAAAGATAACTTGCAATTAAAAAAATTTAGAATACAAGTTCCTAAAAAACCTCTGATAAGAAATATGGTTAAAATATCAGATTAACCCCGTTAATTCGAACACTGATAATTCGAAATTTGTCATAATTCAAAATTCCCGAGTACCACAATGTTAATTTCATATGTTAATTTCATATATTAACCCCGGTAATTCGTAATTCGGAATAATTATTAGCCCCCTGCGCCATAAATGAGTAAATATTAGGTCACATAAATCGATTATTTTTTTTAAATTTGATGTAATTGAAAAAATATTCCCATTTTTGCAAAGTGGGAATATTATTGAGAAAGAAAAGTGAGAATGCAAAAATACAGATGTTTTTCTCAAAATTAATTTCACAATCGCAACGCGATTTTTTATTTTTTTGTATCTTAAACTTCCAATTAATGGGGTTCCTAATCATCTTTTTGTTAGTATTAAAAACTTTCTTAAGTTTTCACGGCCGTTCAGAAGTCTTCGGAGAAGGCCTTAGAAACACAAACCAAAAGATTGTTATTATTGTTTTTAGGAAGTTATAGCATCCACCATAGACTTGGAAGACATCAGATCGTACAGGGCAAACATCAGATCCAGAAGTCATATGGCCGCCTCCAGCACTCCATTCCCGAGAGTGTTTGTTGACTTTGCTCTCTCCAGCGACAATGACATCAGTGTTCCCAGCTGTCAACCCATCGACTGGATATATCACACACCAGAAGAGGAGATTGCACTAGGCAAGTCTAATTTGTTTTGCAATGCATTTTTCATTTTTATTTTTCAAGAAAAAATTAACCTCAAACAATGGTAGAATGTTATCCATAAATAATTATCAAAATTATGAAAAACTCAGGAGATATTAAAGCAAATAATTTATTTATATTTTTATTTTATTTATTTATTTAACGCCTTATGGGCTTTTACAAAATATACAAAATATTTATTTATTTATTATATTTATACAGTAGATACATGTTTTTTATAACAAATTGATTCTACGTCATAATATTTTTACAGACATTATACTCACCATAATATGAGCCAAAGCTCGAGCTTATGGGAGGAGTATGTACAAGCTAAATTAAAGTATAAAAGCAGAAACCATTAGGAAGTAGTAATTTTTATTTTATTATACAGTAACCATTTGAGACATGTGGGCAATGTTACAATTCATCGTTGTCAAAAATCAAGGATTTGACTTCTTTCTTAAACTGGTCTTATTTTGGAATGTTCCTTTCTTGAAATTTGTTTTGCAACAACAATGTATTGTACCATTTAACTCCCAAGTATGTATAATGATGTTGCGTCATGGTGGTTCTTAAAGATGGTATCTTTATTCGTCCCTTTGTTCTATGTCTACTACTTATATAGTCTAAGGGGTGAGATTTATTTATAAAATATTCTTTGTAAATTTGGCATAGGGAGTTTGTTTTGTATATTTTTGTGAGTGATGGTACATTGAATTCTTGAAATATATATTTACAGTAGGATAGTCATAAGGTTTTTTGAGAATCGTTTTAATAATTATTTTTTGCATTATGATTAATGGCTGTACAGTGGACTTATAAGCCCCTCCCCACCCAGTAATACGATACTGTAAGAGGGACTGCACCAACGCGTAATACACCATTTTAATAGGCAAAGGATATAATTTCATCAAGATGTAATAATTTAAACGTTTGATTTATATAAATTAAGAAAAAGATTGGTCCGATGACTGTTCCTTGTGGAATTCCGAATTCCAAAATTTCAGGTTCGCTTATTGAATGTTGTAGTTTGTTTGTAGCCGACATCTAACTTTTCCAACTGTGCCAATGTCATTCAATTTATTGATTAATTTTGAGTGAGAAATATTATCAAAGGCCTTCCGCAAGTCAATGAAAATACCCAAGCATTTGTTTTTTTTATCTAAAGCATTATATATTGTTGAATTTCGTTTGGTAATGGCGTAGTTTGTTCCTAATTTTTCTCTAAAGCCAAATTGATTAGGACTCAGTATTTTATTAATTTCAATGTAATGCATAATTTGTTTTTTTTATAATTTTTTCAAATATGTATTTTTGCAACGTTAGAGATAAGCGATATTGGTCGATAATTTGATACATCGTCAGGGCTGCCAGATTTAAAAATAGGAGTTACCATAGACTTTGTAAAAATTTTAAAAAATAACATAAGACAGATATACAGTTAAAAGGTACAAGTACATATAATAGAATTGTGTAAGTTTAAATTGCTGTTAAAAGATTCAAGTGCATATAATGGATTTGTGTAAATTTAGTTTTCAGTTAAAAAGATTTAAGTACATCTTATAGATTTGTGTAAATTAAAAAGAGAAGTTTAAGTAGTAAGAAGAAAATGATTGTAAGTAGTAAGAAGAAGAAGAAGAAATAGATTGCAGTTAAAAAGGTTCAAGTACATCTTATAAATTTGTGTAAATTAAAATGTAGCTTACAAAGCTTAGCCCAAACAAATTGTCAATTACACCCACCATTATAACACAAACATTAAAAACCCATTAGCGCCGAACAAATTGCCAAACCCCCCAAAAATTGATAGAATTCTTAGAAGCAATGTAAACAAAGGACTACCACATTTTTTAAATTAAATTTACTTGGCTCTGAGCTGTCGGCCTTAAACAACGTGTTTTCATGAACGTGTAAGAGCGACACTTCAGTGACATTGCATTTTGTATGAGTAGAATTGAATGTAGGTAGGTACCCACATCAAGTAATAAAACGTACACATGTCTATTTCATTGTATTTTAATCATTGTATTTAATTACACACAATTAACTTAGGTCCAGCATGTTGGCTCTGGGATTACCTTAGGAGATCAGGCCAAGGAGGTTTCTTCCTTCCACTGAGTGGAGGAGTGGACTCGGCTAGCACGGCGTGTATTGTCTTCTCGATGTGCACACAAGTCTGTGAAGCTGTGCAGAGGGGAGGTTTGTACTCTCTCAAGTTTATTCATATTTTTCAACAAAAATCTTTTCTTATCTTTTAATAAATTAATGTTTTACTGGAGCATTTTGAAAAATTATTAAGATTTTTTTATATATGTGGTGTGGCCGACGTAAAGGGAGAGAGAAAGACTATTAGGCAAATTTGTACAATTAAAAGATTGTATTCCTCGACATATATGTTACTGTTTGTACTACGCTGTGGTAGATTCGATCATAAATTACGGATTAGGCAGCTATGGTCTAACTTTTCAGTCATACTTAGACAGAATAAAAATATTACAATTAAGAATATTAAAAACGACAACAAACAAAAAACAAATGGAAGATTGTAAGGATCGAATGGAAAATCTATTCAAAATGTGTAACTTCTTATCAATACAAAAATTGACTCCAGACGAATACACAGACAAAAGGTTCCAATCACAAATACAATACAGATATATGACAAGACAAAAAACTGACAAAAAATTAGAAACAAAAAAATCTAACAACTTTTACGGAGACTGGACAAAAAATACATAATTGGAGACTATTTAACAAAATACCGGATGGACTAAAAAACGAAACAGGACAAAATTTTTTTTAAAAATCTTTTATAATGAAATGTGAATATTATATAATAATACGATTGTGTGAGTATGCATATTGTTCCTACAGACCGTATATACATACAGTCTTGTAGGATGTCTTAAGATAAAATTGATAAAGATTAAATAAATTTAAAAAAAAAACGGATCATAGGGAGATTGGATGCAAGTTGTTGTGCAGTTTGCCTTGTATCCTTCTTTTCCTATGTTCCTTACATCTATAAAAATACCAAGTCCAATATTCTCCTTTTCACCACATTTAACGATACGCCTGATTTACACAACATGCAGTAATAACAATGTTACCGCTAAAAGGCATTAGTTGGCTTCTAACTCCCGTGATGGCGGAACTGCTAAGTGTTATCGAAACTGTCATGTTTGAATTACGATAGAATTCCATCCACCTCTGAAAACCGCTGACTCATTTTATTGTGTCCTTTTTATTCAATTGATTACTTAACACCCGCTTCATTAGTTTAAATATACATATATCGACATACCTTAGTGATTTTAAACGCATGTGAATTATTCAACACAAGAACAAACAGTTTAGTGTTTCTGAAGTGAGATCAGACGCTGGATGTTTTAGGGCCGCAACTGAAGGAACAGTATTTGGAAGATGATCTCTGGATCAACAAGCATTCTTTCCAAATTCTATCCCGATCTATATCTATATTTCAGGTGCGTGCAGTGGGAACATAGAAGCATGACTTTTTAATAAACGTATATTTTGGAATTATGCTTCATTTTCATTACATGTTTGCTTGAACCTGTGCCAGAAACCTCTATATATGAAAGTTAAGCCCTTGCTCGTGCAAGCCTTTACATGGAGGACCAACAGTAAGGCTTCGGTCACTCGTATTCCATTTGACGAGTAGATCAACGATTTGTTCATTGAGAGAAATTATTATTACACATATGTATACACACATATATCAAGAGATTAATAGATAATTTATTTCAGAGAGTCAAGTTCTGGCTGACATTCGTAAGATAATGTGCCAATCGGATTATACACCATCCGACCCCATGGAACTTTGTAACAGACTTCTCGTCACGTGTTATATGGGGACTGAGAACTCTAGTCAAGAAACCAAACAGAGAGCAGCACAGGTAAATATTTTATTGAAACCTTTCTAATTCAAAACTTATAAAAATATAGAATGGTGTAACATGCTCACGCAACAAATAATCTTAACGATATATGTATCTATTATTACGGTATATCATGCTTAAAAGGTCCCGCTGTCGCGGCACCCCCTTTTGTGTTGAATGAATAGGACCACAAAACACACCAGTTGATCTGGGTCATCTTTTGTAGAATGTGCCTCGCGCATTATAAGCGTGGATATGTTAATGCAGATTTTGAGATACAGAATAATGAATAATGCAGGTTTTCAGTAGGGAGTACACGGACCGGCTAATTTTAGTATTATAAATCATTAAGACTTTCCAAATGAAAATTTTAATAGAATAGTACTAAAATTCTTTGTTTTTATTTTCCAGTTGTCTAGTCAAATTGGAAGTTATCACTTCTCGGTTGCCATTGATGTTGCGGTTAGCGCTGTTTTGGGTATATTTACCTCTGTCACTGGTCTGGTACCCAAGTTTCGAACCAAAGGCGGCTGCCCAAGGCAGAACTTGGCATTACAAAATATTCAAGTGAGTTTCAATTTTTAATTGGCATTTAAAATATTGTTGGCATAGGTAGGCACAGTATTTAAATATGAAGGTGGTATGATAAAACAATTGTCTTTTTCTTCTTCTACCCCCTATCCTATTGGGTCAGGGTCTCTGAACCGTATAGGAAGTTCCAACTCCTCTAGTGTCCGACCGAAACTAGTTTTTACGACCGAAACCGAAGCTGAATTTCAGCTTCGGTCTCAGATTCGGCCAAAACCGAAACCAAAACTTCCGTATAAGGTCATGTTTTCATGGGAAAAAAATAGTCAATCTTAATCAGTTGTCTTTATTTTTAAATCATATTAGTCATTCAGTCTTTGATATGTGAACTAATAATAAACATAACATAATTATCAATCCTTATAGCAAATAATTTATTTGTGCTTTTTGAAATAAGGAGTTGATTTGAAATAAATATACCTACTAGGTATATTTATTTCAATCAACTCCTTTCGTATAAATAATATTAAAAAAAGAAACAGTAGGTATTACCTATTCTTTGTTTTAAATGTTATTTACGAATAACATAAAATAAGTATTATGAAATTAAACGTATAAATGTAAAATTTTAATATTTTTCCCGTTTCCAGTTCAATAAAAATACACCATGATTGCTCAAGAAGGCATGTCAATTTTTTGTATTATTTGTACTTAAATACACAATTATTATCCAAAATATGGAGAACAAATTTGACAGCTCAACTTACTTCCTGCCCTCATTGGCATTTTTAAGGGCAGTAGAAATCTTACAATGCAATTAAGTGTCAGCAATATTATTTTAAAACAAGTTTTTTATATTTTATCATTTCTTTATTTTCTTTCTATTGTTTACACTTTTTAGGCCCGATTGCGTATGGTGATATCATACTTGTTTGCCCAGCTGATGTTGTGGGTTCGGGGCCGACCGGGCGGACTTCTAGTTTTGGGCTCGGCTAATGTAGACGAAGCCCTTAGAGGTTACATGACGAAGTATGATTGTTCCAGCGCAGATGTGAACCCTATAGGAGGCATTTCAAAGACTGATCTGAAGGCATTTCTGAACTATGCCAAGAGCAGGTTTGTATATTATTTTTACTCTATAAATTTTGTGATTGCATAGTAAAATCTTTCATTCTTTTGTCTGTGTATTTGTATAGGATTTTTTATGTCTCTTAAAGAAACTCATTTGATTATATTTCTCATTTTCATTTCTGTGTATAAATGAGTAAAATTTTTTATAGTAGTGATAAAAAAATTTACATTTCAATTTGATACAAATTCAGCTTATTTTCAAAGAATAATATATACAGGATTGTACATATTGTGTGAATTCCTTTAATTTGTCGGATGTCTTTCAGATGTACATTTTTTAAATTGAATTTAGATTCAAAATATCTTGAGACGTTTGGCCGTATTCTGAAAATAACAATATTGACAGTCCCTAAAGGCCGGTTGTTTCAAGTTGGATCAAAGTAAATCTTTGTTTAAAGCATAGATTTTTGCATTCTCCACCAATCAAACGATCCGTTTCCTTAAAAATCTGTTTTAAACAAACTTTTATTCTAATCCAACTTGAAACAACCGGGCCTAAGTAAACTAAGACATCTACAAAAAAGCAATTTTACAGGAGAGTTTGGCTTTACATAAGTGTCACAGTATGTCGGTATTTTATCTCTAAAAAAGTAGATTTATTTTTATATTATAGTATTTTTTATGCATATATTATTGGTACAAAAAAGTTAAAAATTAATTTTTGTTATATGTCCGAGTATACTGTTGTAATTGTTATTGCGTCTTGCTATCTTCGGTGTTATTGTATAACATTGTAACGTCATCAATTTTGAGGTTTGAACACAAGACACATGAAAAGTTTGGAATCAATGAACTCAACCAATCAGAAAGCTCAAAAATAAAAACAAATATTAATTAAGCTATAGACAATAGATAAATGGTTTGTGAGTATTCTTAAGAATTTTTTTACTTCATTATTTTATTTTGAGTACTATTCACTCCGGCTGTGTTACGAAAGTATAATAATTTTGATTACCTACATCATATGTGAGACTTAAATTACGTATGGTGTGTTTCGTGGAAAGCTCTTTAAAAAATCTTTATTTTTGTGTGCGTTGCACAATCAAAATACAATTTTATAATTACTTAAATTTGTGATTGTTCTTCAGTTTAAATATAGTTACATGTCACTTAAATATTTCATACTAAGTGCTCTGTTAGGTATTTCTATTGATGTGCGGTTACAGCGCGGTCAATAGTTTGTGTATTGTTAATGAATTTTTCATAATCAATATAAGTTACTGTAATGTAACTTTTTGCAAGAAATAAATCAGAAGAATTTAAGAAAAATGCATACTTTGATATTGCATATTTCCTTAACTGTTGTTATTAGGTCATGGTTGCTTGAAGATTTTCGACTCAAAATCAAGGCAGGAATCCACCCGGAAAGTTTTTGATTATTAATTATGAGACATCCTTTATATTCTACTATGATAATACGAGAACTAACTACCACATACACTCATCACTGCCGAGACAATGAGTACATTGAGTTTGAAAATATATTTCATGATAGCTTGAATACTTTTAAGAGAAATATGCAGTCGATTCTGAGGCAGTGATATTTTTTATAGTAACATCTGCTAATGTTTTACCGTATATATCACTAATATATGGTTGTTCCTAGGTTTGTAGACTTTCTTTTTTCGTATCATACAGTGTTTTATTCAATTAATTTTCTGTGTTTGTGTATTTTTTATTGACTTGCTTTTATATTTTTTTTGAGTTTTTTTAAAGTATATACTGCCTTTGTTATTGTAATTTTGATTGCTGTTTAACCTGTAAAAATGTTCTTACTAAGTTTTTCAATGGTCCCGTGCATAATATGCACACAAATAAATAAATGTTTATTTCTTTCACATTTCTCTTTTTATTAATCGTATTTATTATGTATGTTTTATTATCAACTCTTATCTCTCATCTTGAAATAGTTTGAAATATGCAGAGCTACCTTAAATTTGAAACTGTGAAAAGTGAAAGTGTACAGATATCATTTTTTAAATCTTAGGTTTTTCCTGCCTGCGATATCGGAGATAATGCAAGCACCGCCAACTGCTGAACTAGAGCCCCTGTCTGGGGGCCAAATAGCCCAGACAGATGAGCAAGATATGGGGATGACGTATGCAGAACTCTCGCATTTCGGGAGACTGCGTAAGATGGAGCACTGCGGTCCCTACAGCATGTTCTGTAAACTGGTGCACGCCTGGGCTGATAAATGCACACCTCAGGAGGTCAGCAGAAATAAAATACAAATGTCATATTAAATTATTCATTTTCGAATGTGTGAAACGAAATGTGCGAGTAGAGCGGTTGTATCAAGTTGGATTAAAGTAAAAGTTCGTTTAAAGCATAGATTTTTACGGAAACGGGTTGTTTGATTGGTGGAGAATGCAAAAATCTATGCTTTAAATGAACTTTTACTTTAATCCCACTTGATACAACCGGGCCTAAGTATACAAATATATGATGACAAATTATTCTTTTCAGGTGGCAGTAAAGGTGAAACATTTCTTCAGATGTTATGCCATCAACAGGCATAAGATGACAGTCCTCACTCCGGCCTACCATGCAGAGTCCTACAGTCCCGATGACAATAGATTTGATCATCGTCCATTCCTGTATATAGTTCATTGGACATGGCAGTTCAGAGCCATCGATAATGCGGTCAGTTAATCTTTAAGCATGTTTTCATTAATTATACACATATTAGCTAATTGTCTCATATAATTTTGAACAGTATTACCACAACGAGAAATAAAATCTTATCATGCAGGGGAAGATAGAAGCATTGGTAGAATGAGGTTATCTAGGCTGCATAACCTCTGCCATGAAAAGTGTCCAAAATGCCAAAGGGCTGATACATTTTGCATAGAATAAATTAGCACAACATGGATGCTAACTTTTAATCGATTCGTGTTCATTTTTACAGAATAAGGTGCCCAATATTTTAAGAGGATCAGCAAGTTTTTATATTAAATTAAGTTAAATAAAATTAACATAAAAATGTATTAATTTTTTACACTATATTTATAAAGCCATCAACTACTACAATAATTTACCTATCAAGATACGCTGCATCAGTAACCTTTCAGAGCAAATCGAAAAAAAAACTTCCTAAAATCAAACTTAAATTCATAAATCATTTAAACCTATAGCTTTTTCAAAATACTTCAGTACTTATTATCAAATTACCTTTTATTACCGTATTATTAAATGACTCGCATATGTACAGTAGCCGGCAAACATCTTGAAATTCTGCGGGGTAGTGGGGGGATGTTTGCGCACCTACCTTTCTACCAACGAGACCCAAATTTCGTCTTCTGCGCATTCCCCCACTTAGCCAAAGAATTTCATGAAGTTTGCCGGCAACTGTACCTATATATAAAATAAGAACTGAAGCTCCCTCATCAGACTCAAGACTTCTCTTCACCGATGAGGTCTACATGACTACAAAGTATTAAAAAAATGTCAATTGGATATATAAATATATAAGAATTGTATTTGTACCATATATTAAATTAAATAAAAAATAATAATAAAATGACAAATGGTGAATGAGATTCACTTTATTTTATTTTTTAAAATATTTTTTTTAAAGCTTTGTTCAGCTGAGTTATATTTTTGTCACAACTATAGTTTTGACAGATGCAGTCTCATATCGACTGCCCCAACGAACGAGGCAGTAACTCAAATAAATCGACTTTTCAGAGGGACACTTTTAAGTTTCGAACCGGATTTCTAATTCTTTTTTGAATCTTCTCAATTTTTTTTTTGTGTGTGTAGGTAATATTTAAGACGATCTTACTAGTAATTGAGATATTTTATTATAATTTACATTCCTACCTACTTCGTTATTAAATGGAAGAAAAATGGTTAACTGATTTACTAGTTTTGTAAAATTCATATTTTTATCTGTTAAATATTGCATTTGAGATACTGCTGTCTTTGCTGTAGGTAGGCAATCATGGCCTAAACCTAAAAATGGTACTAACTCAAATACCTAAAATATTGAGTTACTGCCTCGTTCGTTGGGGCAGTCGACATATAAATGGCGACTGTGTAGTCTTGAGAAAAATGTAATTGTTCTAGTTAGTTCTTGCACCACAAAATAACCACTGTGTTAATTAATGAGATCATCTTTCTTTAAGGTTGCAATGTTATCAAAAGATAAAAAACTACCAGTGCTGCTCCGTGAGCCTGACAAGTCGGGAAATCAGACGGTTTCCTCCACAGTTCTCAGCAAAGTATCCAATACAAGTGTCGCCAATCTAAATAATGCTTCAGGTGTGACAACTGTGTCGTATGCAAAAAATAATGACAGGAAAGGGGTGCTGATATAACAAATAAAGAATAATTTATGTGATTAATTATAATGTTACTCATATTTAATTAAAATTTTCTTTTGTTGCTCAATATAATATTATTTTATCATTAGTATTTTAAGTTTTAGGTGAATATACATTAATTGGTGCTAGGAAATTTATTTGCCATTTTTGTTTTACATATATTACCTACACATATTTATTTAGCTGTATTTAATTTTTTCACTAAGTATTATAAGTTGCCAATGATGGCTTAAACGAACAAACATTTTTTAAATTATATCTTTTAATACATTACTTCGTTATTACATACATTATTCAAAATATTTAAATCACATCTTTCAATACTACTTATGTTCATGTTGCCTACATGGAATATGGTCACATTAATATTCTTAATATTTTTAAATTGATCTGATGACATGTGTTATGAAAAATTGGTCTGTCTTAGTGAGCTTCTGCACCTATTAAACTCCTGGTTTAATGAGTTTTATCTAGACCAAAAAAGCATATTCTAATATATAGGTATTATAAGTATTATGAAATTCAACATTAACGGTTCATATCAATTTGAGAGCAAAACTCATGTTTTTTGTCTTTTTTTTTGTATCTTCTACATTATACGCTGCAAAGCACATTGTATTTGCTTTTTGGATATACATATATGGTGCTAAGGTTACTTAGTATAAAATGACATATGTTTATAAACACAATGTAACATTGGATTGCCGCAACGCTATATATTCTCGAGTAAGTCATGTTAATATCTCGAGTGAGTTATGTGATTCAAATACTTCTAAACTTTTTTAACGTGTTTGTGAAATGTAAAGGTATAAGCTAGGCTCTTCTATAACCATTCCACAATACTATATTTATTGATCTGTGAGTATGCATTACTTATTATTTCATGAATAGTTATTATTCATTATGTGGCTTCTTTGTAAACAATACATAGTAGTTACTGCAACATAAACCTGTTTTATCATGCTATATATGTATGTATGTAATAGGTATCTGGGTATTGAGTTATCATAAAGGTAGTTATATCTATATATTTAAAAGATTGTCAATGAAGGAAACTCAGTAATTTTATTGTAATAATTCTTCTAATATATTACAGAATGTAATCAAATGATAAGAAATGTTGCTTTATCATGTTGCTGAAATAAGATATGACAAATTGTGTTATAAACATACTTATAATATGATTTGGTAAAGTTTTATCACGTTGATAGTTTTTCACAAAACTTGCACCTCACTCCTTTCGCGCACATGTCGTGGATCGAGGACCTAGAAACATATTTTATTCATTTATCAATCTCTGAAAATAATATTTTGCCATATTTGTGACTTCCTGCTTGTTCGTAAGCCGAAATGCTTCAGTTCGTCAACAGAATATTTATTCATTGGCCCAATTGTTTGAAATCAGAGTTGATCGTAAACTGAGGTTCCATTATATAATTAAACTTTCTGATATAAAGTGTCAAGCCATGTATTCACTAGGGGACAAATTGTCCCTCAACAGCACGCGCGGCACAGAGTCTACGTGACGTTGCAACGTCGTGCACTGTTCCGCGACGTCGCGCACAACATAGCGAGGCACTTCTACGTGCCGTGGCAACGTTGCCATGCGCACGGTACCCGAGTGTACTCACTGCAACATTCCGCGGAGCGTCAGTACCACATGGTATGTTTACAAGTGAATACACATGCCCTGTATCTGTCAAGATGACAATGCGGGGAAACGAAATCGTTCTTGAACTCATCGAGCTGTATCGATCGAAAATCGCATAGAATGTTCGTCCTTCTTTCTCTTTGCAGTAAATAATTTCGCATTCTCCTCTTTTTTCTCCTCTTACTTTTCATTAACATAAACAGATACGCGGCTGTCATCATAAACTCATAGGGCGATATATTTCCGCGACGTCTGGAAAACAATAATTATTTGCAAAAAGGACCTTGTTTTTAATAATATTCAATTTACTACAGTAAAACCTCGTTAATTTGAAATTGCGACCCAAAAAAACATTTCGAATTGCGCGGAACCCCGTTTTCGCCAAATGAGATACCGTAGCTGTCATCCATAACCTCATCGGGTGACGTTTCCGCGACAAGATATGCGAGTCCCGGTGTGTACACGTCAAATGACCGCGTCATTGTCCCCGAAACATGAGCGTAGATGTTGATGCGACATGCCGAGCGGAATGTTTCGCGATTTGTCCCCTAGTGAATACATGGCTTCAATGAGACTTTTTGTAAGTATGTACAAATGTTAATGAGATTGATATGACCGAGGAAAATATTTATAAATACGTAGTATCTACCAGGGGCGTGCAGTGAGAACAAGAAGCATGAATATTATTTAAATATATATTTGGGAAAAAATCAAAATTAAATTTTTATCTGGCAGAATATGTATTATGAAATATTAAAATCTGAATATTGTGTTAATTATTGTGATAGGAGATATATATCCCTGATTTCGGTTTCTTTTCTAAATATATGCTTAGGAAAAAGTCATGCTTCTTGTTCCCACTGCATGCCCCTGGTATCTACATATTTTCCTATTTACATTTCATGGTGATGATTAAAATATATATAAAATCTTAAAACAATTAATTTATTTTAGCTCCATATTACATATACAGTATCTACATTCTTGTTTTTATGTTTTGTTGCTATATAAACGTAAAGGGAATATCTATCAGACTATTTTTTTAATATCAAATTTATTATTTTCATTGTTGTTATACATACATGTTTTAAGTGTGCTGAATTTTGATTATGGCTCTGTGGTTACTCATAAACCGGGTTCTGTATTCCCTGGCGCTGGATAACATTTATCACTCATTTATTACAATACTTACATACATAGGATGTAAGAGCTAGTCCACAATACTTCGCTTGAACATTTTCAATGTTCAAGCAACTACATATGACCAATATTTCTGACTTATTTTCTGTAAAACATTGTACTATCCCAAAAGATTGAATATAAGATTTTTTATCGCTTTAATACAAGTCAAATAAAATTATAAAAACCTTTTTTTAAAATTCTAAATAATTCAGGTTAAAAGCAAATGAGATGATTATTTATAATTTATACGTAATTTTCAAACATTAAAGGAATGTTAATAGGTTTGGTTACAATTGTTTTACGGGTTTATTTTGTAGACCTGGTAAATTTCTTTTTGAAACACATTTACCCGAAACAGACTATAAATTTTATTGCTCAGTATGATGATTGTAACACTCTTATAATTAGTTAAAGTGTACTTTGTTTTCACCACTTATATATTGAATATATCAACATGTTTCGGGGCTAATGTTTGTTAGGATACAATGTATACTATACAGAATACATTGTATCTTGACGAAGGTAACATTGGCCCTGAAACATGTATATATTTTCAATATACAAGTGGTGAAAATGAATTATTTTTATTAATTGTATTTATAATGTCACCACAAAATCATTTTTCTCTTTTTGAAGAAGTACCTAACACTATTGTTTTAAAAAAACTTAGGGTCTTTTGGCAGAAATTTTAGGATTCGATATGTTTCACATCATCGCTGTGGTAAGATTCAGATGTCACAAGTAAATGTAAAAAATACTTAGAAATGTTAGTAAAAATACACACTAGACTTAATTCTGCGCAAGTGCACCACTCACATATTGTTTATTTATCAGTTAAAGTTATGAAAATGGTATATGATTTTGTATGCCAAGTTTGAAATACACAATATACATATATCATTTATAAGTATCTATTAATTTTTATAAAATCGTTATTGTTTGCTTCTTGCTTGCTAAAAATAATGCTTCTAAAATTTCACTGAATTGTTGTCAATTTGGCATTGGGCAGGGTGGTCGTTCATGTAGTGGGGAAATGTTTTTTTGAGAGGAAAATGGTATTAACTTGAGAAAAATGAGTGTACACTGAATTTTATGGATGTATAATAAAACTATAGGTCCTTTGGGACCCCAGATTTTACTTTAAGGTGTTTTAAATCATCTAATGTAACATTGTTCCTCTATCATATTTTTAATTGCTAGAACAATATGATTGAAACTAACAATTGTACTGTCCCACATCTGTGGATTGCAAATCTAATAATGTGTTCATTCAGTAGATTAAGATCCATAAAACATTGGCACTAAATTAGTATATAATATTGTACAACATTTTTATAATACAATACATCCTGTGACTTGGTGCTAACTATGTTACTTTTGACAATCAAAGTTTAAAGGTACACTTTTAGCACAAACATTAACTTCTATTTTAAAATGATATTGTGTATAATGTATTGTTCCTAGTGTTGGTGAAATAGTACTTAGATGTATTGGGCACGTAATGGTATTCTGCCCATTATTTAGTTATTGGGCCGCTGCATTCAGAATATTTATATATTTTAAACTGAATATCTGTCTATTCTGTACAATATTGTACCCTTGGACCGATCTAAACCAAATTTTGCGTAGTTTTTCCTTAGGACCTTATGTAAAACGTAGCCATCCTCCTCTTTTTGTTGGCTACCCCACTCCTACCCGAGATATATAGACGTCATCTATCACAGATTTTATTCAGTTCTACCTTTAGGACCTTAGGTAAATATAGCTGTAGTGTATAGACACGCACTTCACCTGCCTGTACCGATTATTGTAAATATTGTTACTTTTTAGAGCCTGCACAAAACAATGACAACTCCTCTCATCACCCTCAAACCACCTATTTTAAATTACAACTAAATTTGAATCCCGAACTCCACCAGATAGTGACTGCCTGCAATACATCTTAGGTCGACAGACTTAAGCACATAAGTCAAAAACTTTAATTTTGCTGAGAAACACACAAAAACATTATGCATGTATGTAATGAGTAATTTATAATCATTTATTTTTTATTCATATAATACTTGTTAAATTGAGAAAGTTGGCATGTGTGCCTTTGTCTGGTAGGGTGTTTAATGCAAGGACACATTGTAATCCTAAAAAATAATTGTCATTTTTTGACTTAGTTTGAAGTGCTTAGGATTGCCAGACCTATATCTGGTTCAGATTTTTTCACATAATTTCCTTGATAGTAGAGAATAGAAATGAACTGTGAAGTGATTTAACTAAGCCTTGTCTAGACTTTTAACTAGGTGTATTTATTGATAAGTTAGGATGCAAGCTTTAAATATTACCAAATGGTTGTTATGTTGGTATTTTTTTATATTTCTAATGATTACTGTTTATTACAAATATTTTCATCGGGTTGTATTTATTGCGTATTTATTTAATTTGTTTTATAATTTTACACTCAGGTTAATCCAAAAGAGTGTCATCATTCGAATAGTAAGATGTGTATTTTGTATTCTGACTATTTAAAATATCTGAATTTACATTGACATATTTTTAAGTTTTCCTATTAACTATGTACACAGGTGAACCTCTTGATTAGGAACATAATTAATCTTGGATGTGCTTCAAAATTAAACGAATAAATACTGTTTTTGAATATAAGTTTTAAAATTATTTTTAACTGTATTTCATATACATTTTTGTACTCCTTGTTACAGGGCTGTCCAACTTTAGGGCTACATAAAAAAATAGCCCTGAGTGTCGTTACTCAGAACTATTCATACAGTAAATATTTTTTAAATACTACATTTAGCTGTACTTTTTGCATTATTAAAAATTCATATTACAAACTCATATTGCTTGTTTATAGAATAGTTTCACATCAATAATAATATCATATATTTTAATGACATCTGCAGTTGTTGGTTCTTGGGTAACTGTAACACGACTGAAAATAGGTATGTTGCCATGGAAGCATTATTTATTCACTTGCAAAATTGGAAGGTCCAGCAAACAGGTGCGCTGCACAAAATTGGGTTTCTTTAGACAGCTCTAATATTTATTTATTTGTTTAATTCAATACACGGTACAATGCACCATTAATTAAAATTAAAAGAAACAATGTATATAAAAATGTATAGATTGATAGGTATTAATAATATAAAAATCGAGATAAGCTATAATTCTATAAAAAAACAACTCATAATAAAGTGATATACAAATAAAGAAAAACAAAACATTAAGCGAATGACGTAAAGTATAACAAAATTAAATCAAAATGAAATAATAGTTATTAAATCAAATATGAACCTCAAGAATCAATAAAACTACAACTAATTAAAATACATAATAGTAAACAAATTAAGTCTGAAATTCAAGAAGCAGCAAAATTACAACATAATGAAATAATTGTAAACAAATCAAATCTGAAACTCGAGAAGCAATAGAAATAACAACAAAATAAAATGAAATATGAAATTCAAACAGCGAAAACAAAAGATAGACATGACATCAGTAATTATAAACAATCAAATTCGTCCAGAAGAGTTTTCTTGTAGGCGGCTAGTGTTTCCGAAAAAACATCCAATAGGTAGCCATACTCGTTTCCTAACCTATGGAGCCTTTTAATAGGTGAGTAATAAAGATAATTTACACTAACATTGTAACAAAGATGTACACAAAGTGTGTCCGAAAATGCCACGTGCACAGGCAAACAATAGTTCGTCGGCATTTCTTATCAAAGGGATGCCGAACTGAAGGTCGAGAACTGTCATATAACTCCGGTTATTGGGGGTTTCCAAAATGTTTGAGGTGACAGTTTGTTTTATGCAGTTTACTGTATTAGCATTTGAAAGCCTAATAAGTTAAACGCGAATTGTTCTATCGGAAATATGTCCACTAACAAACGAATGTGTCTCTCGGTTCGCGAAAAAGTCAAAATTATTGGTGAAATAGAACACGGCCCCAAAAATTCCGAAGTCTGTAAAAAAGTTTTGACTATCGTCATCTACAGTTTCATCGCTCTGGAAAATTAAGGATGTTTTTTAACTGCTCTTGAAAATAACATCACAGTCAAAAAATTTAGAAAGTGAAATTTAAATAAGGAGTCCCGGCTATAAGGAGCAAATTTAGTCTGTCCCGTCGCGCTCCTTATAACCGAGTTCGACTGTATTTTGTACAGTAATATGAGGTCAGCAATTTTCCTTCTATCGGTTAACCTATTTAGATTAATTAGAGACAATAGAAAATTATAATTTATGTCCACTATTGGTATATGTAATTTAAAATTAACAACTCTCAAAAATTTGTGCTGCACTCGTTCAATATTATTGGAGTGAACAGTATAATGTGGAGACCATACAGGAGAATTAGATTCTAATTGAGTTCGTACTAGAGACGTATGAAATAATTTAATCAAATTTATAGTGTTAAAGTCTTTTGTAAGCCTCAAAATAAATCCTAGCATCTTCAACGCATTATTAGTGATGTTGTCAATATGTGGAATAAATGTTAGTTTCTCATCAAATATCCCACTTACATCTCTTACAATTTTGACTCGTTCAAGAGGAATGTCATTTAATGTATACATACAGATGTGTGCAGATTGTTAGACTCGTATACAAATTTGCATGTTTTTCATCTTAGAAGGTAATTTTAACACCTGTTTTATAATTTATTAATCTAATTGTTTTTAATTGAATTAGAGCTATGTTAAGTCTTTGTTTTTTTTTACATGGCAATCATGTTTTGAGATTTATTTTGTTAATGAAATCATTATTGCAAAATGTCACAACTTTCAGTACTACCCGTGTAAGTCAAGTACGTTGAGTTTGGAGGGTACTTTTTTCGATTTCAGAGGTTTGTGTAGAATAATATTGTAATAATTTACTTAATTATCTACTGTGGAAGATATTTCACGCATTTTAATGTTTTTAAATAACACTGAAACCACCCGTTCAGTTGTTTTTTGACCCGGTGTGAATTTTTGGGTTATGGAAAAGAGAAATGACTTATCCCCACGAAAAGTAGCAGAAGTTAGGCTTTTATTGCATGAAACTAATCACTTACAAAGAGTTATAGCCAATAAATTGAATATATCATAGAAATCTGTTAGTAGAATTCATCAGTTGCTGCAATATAATGTCCTGACTGGGAACAACCGAGTGCGAAAATGTGGCGCTAAGCCAATTTTGACCCCCAGATCCAAAAGAAAACTGGTGACTGTGTCGCTGAAGAATCGGAAACTTACTTCTAAGGACCTGAGTGACCAAATAAGGGAAGAAGGAGTAAATGTAAGCCCTAGTTCCGTCAGAAGAACCCTGGTTAAAGAAGGGATATCTGCACGGTGTCCAAGGAAAAAGGCAAAAATCACACCAAGAATGGCAAAACAAAGGATTTTTTGGACTAGAAGTGTCAAACATATATCTGCAATTGACTGGAAGAAGGTTAATATGAAACTAGCTCAGAACCAAATGTTTATTTTCAGATTAGAGGGTCACGAATGGGCCAATCAGAAGTTAAATGTTCCCGTACAAAAATAAACTTTTTTTGGGGGTGTTATTTTTAATTTTAATCCATGATGATGAACCCAAAATGCATGCTATTGTTATAGGTATGTTTCAGTGATGAATTGATATTTCAAGTGTCGGATGAATGCAGCCAGTACGTTCGCAGACGAAGAGGGGAAGAGTTCAAGATGGAGCATGGCGCAAACTGTAAAACATCCAACATAGGTTATGGTGTGTTCTCTTTCCACGGACCAGACTGCCTTTACATTTTGGAAGGTACCATGAGGAAAGAACAATATATAAAAGTCCTGGAAAACGGAATGCTTCCACAATATCGGGAGTGATTTCCAGATGGTGATGGAACATTCATGCACAACAAGGCTCCCTGCCACAATGCCAAAGTTGTCCACAAATATCTTCAAGATATGTTAATTCCAACGCTTTCATGGCATGGAAATAGCCCCGATATGAACCCTATCGAAAATTTATGGTCGATTGTGAAGAAAGAATAGAAGAAAAAAAGATAACCACCAAGCAAAATGTCATCGAGGAACTTATTCAAGTATGGTGTCACAGCCGAAAAATAAAAAAGCTGCAAAAATTTGGTGCACAGCATGCCGACTAGGATTAAATTTCTGCTAAAGAACAAAGGAATGTTCACCAAATACTAGATATAAGCCATTAATGTAATTACGGTAATTATATGTCATTCAAGTTTGAAAACTAAGAAAAAATTGTTTGTGTCTAATAATCTGCACACGTCTGTATAATTGAGGGGATTTTTTTATTTTAAAAAAGGTGATTACTTAGCATTTTTGAATATTCAAATAAAGTTTGTTAACATTACACCAGTTGATGAGTGCATTTAAATTATTCTGCAATACCAAACAATCTTCTACACATTGTATTCTTTTAAATAGTTTTAAATCGTCAGCAAAAAGTAAGAATTGAACACTATTAAAAGATATTACTGTATCATTAATGAAGAGAAGAAACAGAATAGGTGACTTCCTTGTGGTACGCCATCTATTTTAATATCACCCACTCGTACCATCATTCTTCGCGAGCACAAGTAGTTTAACTCTTAATCAAAACTTAATTAAAGAAATACCCTAATAGATATTTCATTAGTTTTGTTCACTTGGCAGAACATTAAAACCCCGTTGATTCGAATTTTTAATAAAGAAATTCCCAAAATGTCAATTTTATGGTACATTAACCCCGATAATTTGAATTCGAAATAATTTTTAGCCCCTTGCACCATAAATCAATACATAGGTCACATAATTCGATTTTTTTTTTGAAAATTGACAAAATTGAAAAAATATTTCGATTTTTTTCGCAAGTGAGAATAACAAATATTTCAATATCGGGTATGTTGGTACACTAGTAATAAAAATATCACAATCTTTGTATTAGCATAATAAATTTTCGAAATGATTTCTTGAAATGTGCAAAAATAGACATTTTTTCAGAAAATTGCTTACTTTTTTCATGAGTTTTATGATTTTATGCGAATTTCGTAATCGCATCGCGATCTTTTTATTTTATTTTTGTACTTTGAATTTGGAATTCAGAAGGCCTGTAATTGGAGCCACCCTAAAAGTAAAACAGTCTTCAAAATATATAAAAGAGGAATTATGTATACAGGATATCTGGTAAATGAAGCCTAAAACCAAAATCTATCAAAGATGCTGAGAAAAAGCTAAAATAAAATACTACCTTGTTTTAAACCATTTTGTTTTATAAAAAAAGTGCTTTCGCCGATTTGCGGTAAGCAGGAAAATGTTCCAAGCACGACAAATGCAAGTGAACAAGACACCCGCACATTCTTTACTTATAAACACATTTTTATTAAATAATTCGTAAGAAAAATACAAACTACATACATATATAAATGTTATTAGGTTTTCGTCGCTTTTCAGAATATGTTGTGTTGTGTTTTCTGTGCGATTTCATTTGTAGATTCACACACTGCATTAGTGCAGGGCCCTGCCTGGGGATCTGAAACCTTTGCTAGAGAGATAGAGATATGTGGCAGAATCTAACTACAGTAGTACCCCGTTAATTTGAAATTCAAGATACAAAAACAAACAAAAAATTGCAATGCGATTGCGAAATTCGACAAAAATTGTAAACTCATGAAAAAAGCAATTAATTTAGTGAAAAATGTATTTTTGCATATTTCAAGAAATCATTTCAAAAACACTTATGTTTGTATGGCGTTCTATCCTCTCTGCCTACCCCTCTGGGGAAACGGTGTGATGGTTAGTTAGTATAAAGATCGTAACATTTCTATAATGAAAGTACCCGATATTGACATATTTGTTGTTCTCACTTGTGAAAAAATTGAAATATTTTTTCAATTTGTCAATTTTTTTTTTTTAATTATGTGAACATTAATCACATTCACGTGTCCACGATATTTTAAAAACTACTCGACAGATTTCAATGAAATGCAATAAGGCATTAAAAACTTGTGCTTAGTCGAAGGATTTTTTTTGACTAACTTTTTTTATTTTTTATCAATAATAAATGAGTGATTTTTTCCCTCAAAATTCATAATTAAGATTTTAAAGACCGCCATTTTGCTAAATTTGAAAAAAATAAAAATCTTCGATTAAGCACAAGACAAACTATTGAACTACTAATTTTTTTTGTTTAATTAAATTTAGATAAATCACTAAGAAGCACTGATGGACACCGTGAGGCACTATTTGCAAGACAGTGGTCAAGAATCGAGTTTCTATCGTGGTCTAAAGCTTGCCCAACATAACTTGTCATGCGGCAGGATTGGAACTAAAACCCGCCCCGCACGCAGCCGGCGGCAACCCCTCGCCCTGTACTTCAGTACAATTTTGTATTTGCTCGGGACATCTTGATTACCAATATACACTGAATTATTATGTCCAAAACAACCAAAACAGTCCGGGGTGGTGCAAGAACAATTGCCAATGAAGTATTAAAGTTTTGCGAAGCTGAAAAAGCAATTAATGGACCGATATTACTGTCTGATAGTTTGACAGTTAGAGCGGCCGCTGTGGAGCGCGCTGTTACCCGACCAAATTTATATTGACACTGGTCACCGGACATTCAGTACATTATGTATTGTGTAATAAATTTACAACCTGGCAACTTCTGTTTCGCGACAGTGGCGACCTCCCTCGCACGCCTAGTTATCGTGGTGGCACTCTAGTATTAATAATTTTTTTGAAATTTTCGCTTTAGTTGCTTGAAATATAGTGTAAAACTTTGGTATTATGTATTGAATAAAAAAATCACACAGCCGTTCAAAAAAAAATCTTGAAAAAAGTCTTTTTTTTAAGCCTCTGACTACACGTAATCCCTTAAATTAAAGTTTTGCGATTTGTATTCTCATATCACTTTCAAGCTTGTATTGTAAATCTTCTCGCTTACTTTGCAGTTTAAACAAATAAAATAAAGATGTTTTTTTCATCATTTTAACTCAATCTCTTTCATATTGATTCTGCAAATTATCAAAAAATAAATAAATTATGTTATCACACCCACTCAAAACATCCACTTGGGAATAAAATATAAAAGGTTACATTATTTGTTGATAATTTATTGGTTATTCGACACATTAAAGATTGTTCACATATATTGGAGGACATTGTAACAATTGTATAAAAAGATGCCTTAATCTATTTAAATGATAATTAAATGCTCATAAATAATGCAAGAGAATACTGAGTACACGTTGGATGACGATGAAATGAAAGATTATTGACTGGCATAAAAATTATTTCAATTATTTTATTTCAATAACATTTGTCTTTTAAATCAGTCTATTATTTTAATTCTCTAAAACTCCCATAAGATAGATTACTGAAAATCCAAAGTTCCCGCAAAATTACTGGAAACACCTTTTTCTGGTTCGTCTGCTCTCAATAACACCAAAGGTCATTATTTATTTATTCATTTATGTCTATTAAATGCTCTTCCATGTTGTCACAACTGGCTGATTTTTTATTTTGTTAAAGTACTTCGCATTTTAACTTAAAATTTTTATAAATCCAATTTAATATAAGTTGTATCTATATCTATAGAAGGTACTTAGCTTTAAAATGTTAAATCTTTAATGTTAAGCTTATAATTACTTTTAAATAAATATTTACATTTGATTGCATATAATTTAGTTTTATTTTTCAACAGAGAATTGAATAGAACACTTGATTTTTTTTCCTTTGAAAAATAAACTGTGGAAGAGCGTTGTAAAGTTTTCTTTGTAAAGTTCTTCCAAAACTTTATGCTAAAAATAATAAATTTTATATCACAAGTTTTAAAATGTATATAGGAATGCAGACTTCATAAAATTATCATATTTGATTTATTAAGTAGTTTTTAACACCTCTGCCGGAAGATACAATCTCATTGTAATTTGTAACGTAATCACTTAATTCACTTTGATTCAAACAATTCTATTACATTTGAAAAGGTTTATTTAGCCTTATGGCAATAGGTAAAAATACGAGTTTGCGCTCCTTCCCCTTCCATATTGAGTTGTAGAAAAATCATACATATCTAATTGCAATAGAAGAGACAAAATATTTTTCATCCGATCCATTGAAGATCAATTCTTAATCAACATAGTAGATTCACATTTTTGAAAAGGGCAGCATATAATATAAATTTCAATATTTCTTTTAATATAAAAATAATAATAGTAAAACAGTCTTCAAAAGATATAAACCTAAGGGTAGTAATCAAATTATGTAAAAAAAGTATAAAAACTGTTATAATAAATAATTGAAGCTGCCCGTTATGTTGAGAAAGAATTAATAAAACATTGCATTATTACATATTCAACATATTATAAAAAAAATAACATCTTCAGTAAATTTATCAGATATCTATGATTACCTATTTATTACATCTAAATTACTTAATAACCCCAGAGACCAACACCAGATTGCACAAATAACCCGATACTTTGATTTGTTTGTTTGCAGTCATGCCAATGATTTGGCTTATTTTCTTTTCATTTTAAATACCACCCAATCTCTTTCGAGTTCGACAGCGATGACAATTGTCTAGAAACTGGATGCCCAAACTTGTAAGTAAAATATTTCATAAACAGTTTTTGAGTGTGAGAAACATTGAACATTATAATAATTAATTCTATTGTAAATATCACTTGTTGTGTTTAAATAAACAAATAACTATAAAGCGTAGTAGGCACACAACAAACACAATCCCACCCAACAGCATGGCTTTAATTATATAAAATATCATACGCTGATTAAATGCAAAGATGATTTGTTAGGGACGGTATCATGACATGTCTGCATGACTATCATAAAGCCAGTGCAGTACATCTAACGGTAGCAGTAGGTGCATAGGATATTCCCTCATATTTCATCGTCCTAACTACCTTCAAATAAATAATTTTGACCAAATGATCTACGGTTAGATGTACTGCATTCAGCATTGCTCCTTTTGCATCACTAGTTGTGAACTGGCATTGGGAAGGAGCCCAGCAGATTGTTAGCGAATGTAGAATTGGTGAATTTGAAATGTCGCTTATCATAGAACTTGAGGAGCGCCGGTGAATAAGGGTGTTTGTCCTTAAGGTGGATGTAATGCACTTCTGGTTCACTCGTTGTGTGACCACACTCTTCGCACACATACATCTGTTAACAAAAAAATATACTTATTAAAACACATCACATTTGGTTATTTCGCCTTACAATTTTATTCTCTTTATTTTTTTCTGTAGAAAAGGAAAAAAGACCTAGGTTTTGCTTGGTATTTCACGCTTACGAAATATGAATACAGTTTTTTGCAGAGAAAATGGTCCACTGAAGACACATGCTTCAATCTCAAGAAATATAAACATTCTTTTTCACATGATTAGATTGGAATATTAAAGTTTTTTATACTCTTATGTTTGTATAATATTGAAGTAAAATTAAAATGAGTTTCAGAAATGTACTGAGAATTGTTATAACTAGGTACCTTTGTGCGCCGCTCTTTGTAGGCATACTGATGTTGGACTCCGTGGACCTTGAGGCAATGTGATTCCAGGGAGCAGCGTTGGGTGAAGGACTTCTCACACAGGTTACACTTATACGGCCTCACTCCAGTGTGCGTTCTCGTGTGTCTTTTCAGGTCAAAAGTGTCGTTAAAGCCTTTCCCACAGAAAGTACAAAGGTATCTCTTCACATCAGAGTGGCATTTCATATGCCTGTTGAGTAACCTCTGAAGGGTGAAGTTTTTGGAGCAAACCCGACAGATAAACTTATTTGGATCATCGTCAGATACACAAAGTGATACATTTGGTTTCTCATCATCTCTAGACCTCCCGCTGACATCAGTTGCTAGTGGATTCTTAATTCCGTGACCACCATTGACAAATTCCAGTTGAACATCTCCGGGCAGACCCAGCTGTAAGAAAAAAATCAATAAAACTTTGTGTAGGGAGTTAAAAAATGCATTTGCATATATATATATATATATACTATGTATACTGATTCAAAAAAATATATTATTTTAAAAATAGCATAATTACTATTTCAAATTTTTCCTTAAAAATTCAATACAAATCCGTTAGTGCGAAAATAGCAAATCATTGTAAATCAATCCCGTATAGTTTGTAAACTTTATTAAAATAAAAGTTTACCTGTTATTGATAAAATTTATCAATGTATTTCGTATTACATTGTAACCCTATAGTATTCACTTGTTGTTTTCTGTAGTAGGTATACCTCTTTCCATTTAAGAAAGACAATCAAATTAGTTTGTGTAAGCCATGTGTACGAGACATATTGTTTCGTTATGTTGGTGTTTATACCCATAAACACCAACACAACTAATCAATGTGCATCATATGCACGGCTTATACATACTAATTTGATTGTCTTTCTTATATGAAAAGAGGTCTACAGGAGATACAATGTGGAATCAATTTATGTCAAAAAATCCATGTAATGGAAATAGCCATTCCCAAATTTTAATAACTAAATATACTCATTGAGAATTATTTTTCATATAAAACAAAATATAATACAGAAAAAATGTCACAGTTCAGCGGTGAATAAATCTGTAATTAATTTCATTGAAATTGGTTTTTCTATAATCAAAGACTAAAATGGCTTCTTAGGATGGTGGAAATATATAATATTAAATATAATGTTGTAAGGCAAGATTTACAAACTATCTGGGATTCAACAGTTAAAGCGAGCAAATTGATTTTGGCACAGCGTGTTCTTTCACTTCACCAAAATAAAATGACCGAATGTGCTTTGAGAGCAGATCGTGACATTTTCGAATGAAGAAAGCTTCGCCAAACAATCAATGTGATAGCTTACCCTGCGCTGCAAGACCGGTTTGGAGTCTCGGGCGGAGTCCCGGCGGACACTTACGGTGGCGGGACTGAGGCAAGGAGGCTCTCCACCCGGGGACGGCAGCGACACGCAGCTGGTCGTGGGGGAGTCCAGCTCTAGCCCGCTGCCCGAGAAGGACAAGCCGGGGGAGGGGGACGGCGGCGCCTGCTGCTGCTGCTGCTGCATCTGCACCTGGATCTGGAGCTGCTGCAGCTGGCCCTCGCCCTGCAGCAGCTGCTGCATCACCAGCTCGGGCCTCTCGCGGAGGCCGTAGCCGGACTCGTGGCCGGCGAACTGGTGCAGGTAATTCTTCTGGTAATACTGTCTGTTCATCATTAACTGTTCCGAGAAAGAATCGACGGTGTTGTCGTTGCGGTTCACCGAGTCGGGAGTCAGGGAGGGCGTATCGTCGATTTCGTCGGTGATGATCTCCGCCTGGGAGTCCTCTCCGGGCAGCCGCTGCAGGAAGTTGGACAAGTCCGCCGCGTCGGACAGGCTGTCCAGGAGCGCGTGCTCCGCGGGCCCGGAGAAGGTCAGGGTAGCGGTGAACTGGAGCGGATCCATCACGTTGCCCGCCATGTCCACCATCATAGAATCGTTCACGTCGTACCCGCCGTAAGAGCTCAAGTTGGACCCGAGTCCTTCCAGCTTGTGGTCGTAATCCAAGTCCGCTTCCTCATCTTTCAACACGATACCGTACGCGGCGTTTTGAAGTAGCGAGTACTGCTTATCTTGGCTTTCTCCGAAGGCCGCGGCCTGCGAACTTTGTCCGGTATCGCAATCTACATCGAGGTTTCCATTCATCATGTTGAAGTTGTTTTGGGACATGAAATTGCCATTAGCGTTGTAGGCGTTGATACCGTTCTGTCCTCCCTTCAGGCTCTCGTAAAACGGGGGGAGGCTTCCGGTGGGCGGGCTATTGGGGCCGTAGTCGGAGCGGCCGTCCCGCCCGCCCATGCCGCCGCCGCCCGCGCCGCCGCCCAGCGCCCCGCCGCCGCCCAGGGCGCCGCCGCCGCCGCTCGCGGAGCCCCCGGAGGAGCCCCCGCCGTAGCCGCCGCCGCCGGCCGCCTGCCCGCCGGCGCTCTGCCCGCCGCCCCCGGAGCGGCCGTGGCCCGCGGCGGCCATCAGCAGCGCGGGCAGCTTGCCCGGAGGAGCGAGGCTGCGCCCGGCCAACCCGGAGCGGGGGATGATGCTGTTGGCGATCTTGGAGCTACTGGACCGCCTCTGTTCTAGTATCTTCTTTTCTTCCTCCTCGTCCTCCCCTTCCCCCCTCACCTTGGGGATGTGGTAATCTATGGGCTGGTCTTGCTCGGGCTCCGCGATGCCGACGGAAGCGGGCAGCTTGACCTCTTCCTTCCTCTTGTCGCGCACCGGCGGAGTCCTCTGGATGACGGACACCTGGTGGCAGCGCGGCGGCGGAGGGGCGGCGGGCGGCAGGGGAGGGAACTCCTTGCGCTCGGCCCTGGTGAGCACGTGTCCCCGGGAGCCGTAGGGAACATCCCCCCCGAGGATGGAGGAGATGAAGCGGGCGCGGGGGCCGCGCGGCGGGGTGGGGGAGGGGGAGGGGCCCGCTGAGCGCCTTTCGTCGAATATGTCACCGGCTGAAACAAGAAGAGACGAGAATTTTTTTAAAAATATGTCAGGCACTCGATGGTCAGCGACGTCGTACTCTCGCTGTAGGTTTTTAAACATATTTCGGATATTTGATAAAATATTATCTAACCCGTCTTCTTTTACGGAATGCGATCACTATTCTAACGCGATTATTTTCGATTCATTAAATAAATATAAAAAAGATCATTGTCGACTACGCTTATATTGTACATTTACTTCATACTACTGTTGATTTTGTATCGAGGGCATTTTGAATTTTTATTTCTCGAGTATATTTGAAATATAGTACATATTTAGAAAAAATAATACCGATACATTCCAGGAAGGACTCACCAGTCCGGGCGACGTGGACCCGCCGAATGAACGAAATAAGGTAGAATAAATATTTTAGAAATTATTGTTATCATTAATCAGATTAATTATATTTTATTAACCTTTCAACGTCCTAGTTCAGGAGGAGATTATCAAGTAGAATATATTGCATTTAGGGACAGGATTTTTTTAGCAAAATTTAATACTACTAAACAGGGATCGTAATTGAAAATCTCCACTATCCCGGAAGCAATGTACATTATATTGATAAAACATATAAAAGTTAAAAATAAAATACATTTAGTTTAGACATAGCAAATTTTTTTCAAGAGTTGTCTACTAATTATTGCAATACAAAACAATTCTTGTCGCTTGAGTCGGTTGTCCTGATATGTGTAAAATTGTAAATATGTAGAGTTGTCTGACGTCAAGTACTTACTTGAAATTCAGAAAAGAGTCTGTCGGAGGAATATCTATCTATAAGGTCTTTTAACAATAACTTCGATTATGTTTTTTTTTATCTTTTTTCGAGTGGATCATGTAGTGTTTTGGAAGTTCCGCCCCATCCAATTTGTCCATAATTTATAATTGATTGAGCTAGATAAATAAATGCAGATACAGTATTTATTTTTTATCATCTGACGTACCTACCTATTACGAATATTTTTAAACAAACAGGTATATCGTATTTTCGCTGTTAAATTATTATTAATGTGTAACCGATAATATATTTATGTACACCATCTGTGCATAAATGATATATCACGCGATTTTTAACGTTTTTTATTAGGTACTCACATTGTTTTTTATTTTTTTATTATTATTTAAATTTGTATCAATATTATCTTAAGACATCCTACGATGTATAATATGTACAGTTTGCCTGTATACATATCAATTAGATAATAAACTAAAATACTTATTATAAATGCACTCTTCCTTCAATGCATAATGATGAACATAAAATATATTCAACATAACATTACTGAAAACTCTTGCAAAAGTGTGTAATTGTGGGTTTCCAGTCTTGTCACAAAAAACTTCCTCGCGGAGTCACGACTCCGACTCCGACGACAAGACGCACCTAAAAATGTGACAAGAGATGGCACCGTGCCGATAAGACTCGCGAACCAGTTCCTGGATTATCTTAACGGACGATCTTTTAACACTACAGACGGCATGTTCATTATAATAACAATATGTTCAATACGCCTAATGGGCGTAAACAAATAAATAAATAAATAAATAAATATACCGGTTTATTAACATTATCCAATAGTAGAGTCTGATCTAATTATACTATTCAAAATCATCAATTCACATTTTGACAGTCCTGATATTTTGCGTCTCATCACCACACTTCATGCGCCGTGTAGAATTACCCGTACACCGTCTCTGTTTTACTGTGACAATACGAGAACAAACCCACACAACAATTCTCTCGTACCTATGTTACACAGACTGGGCAACAGATATGCAAGCATTGCCTATGTGCTCTCGTCTGTCCTGTCAAATTATAAGGGTACACTGACGGACACTCTATCGCGGTGTATTAGTACTAGATACTCTTTTCTAATATTGTATATTTCAGTTCAATATAGTTACAGAAGTATATAATTTCCCTATTCTCAGAATAATAATATCTTTATATTTATATATTTATTTATTATTTTTTTATCACTTTCTTCCTTTGTATCTACTGTTTACATATTGTATTTTATTTTATTTCTTACGACTTTCTTTGTAATACTTTCTACATATTACTGACTAAATTTTCTTGCAAGTTTTTGTATTTACATTATCAATATTATATCATTTTTTTGTCATGTTATTCCTATGTACTAAGATAGATATGATGTAAAAGCCCAAATCTGGGCGTATATATTATAAAATAAAATACACACATAATTAATTACGAATATAATTTGAACAAACTGACAGGCAAGAAAAGTAGCCGCTAAGAAGACAATAAATTATACTTAAAATACGCGTGAATGAAATAATTACATTTACACTAGATTTTAATGGTTCAGAAATAACCGTACTACAGATAAACGTAATTAACGTCGACTATACAAACGTTGTACGCATGAAAAAAATTCAGATTGTCATTTTCAAAAAGTACAAAAAAGAGATTCGAGTTCTGTTATTTATTTTTATTTATCCAAGACCATGGATTTCAGAATTGATATATCATTGGATTATTTATTAAACACAATTGTTCTTAATGCCAGCCTCATCGGGCATTTTACAATTTTGTTTATTTATGATCATTTAAAAGACACGCAATTTATAATAACAATTAAGTGAAAGAAAATATATTATGACTCGTCTTCGGAATATTCCGAATTGTCGTATGAAAACATCATTGCAATGGTAAGGGTGATATCGATTTTATAGATACCTATACTTAAGAGTACATTAGTACATAATATGTTTGTACAATATCAAATTAGTAAGCTTATTCGAGAAAGAATACTTTATCATACGAAAATATTTAAATTACAACATTTTATATCTAAAATAAAAAATCTTTAAACAATTAAGGAATGTGTGTATTTTGTAAACCGATTTATGATTCATAAAGTGATCGAAGGCTTGTTTCTGTCCAGACCTCAAATAAGATATTTTTATGATTTGGCTTGTCGAGGGTTAAGTGCGGCGTTTGTATTCCCGACGCGTTCGTTACCTGCAACTATTTTACTTGAAGTAGGCGCCCGCCTACCTACGTTGTACGAAAGCATGGCAGAAAGAATTTCAACAATCGGACCACGAATGCGCATAATGCGGCCAGTTTTTACACTCCGCGAAATGTGGGGACGGACGGACAGCGGACCAACAGTCCCGAAATCTGTAAAAATATATCTGCAACATCTATTTTCTAATGAAAAATGACGACACATTTGCAATAAATACGTAATATCTTCGCGAGATATAGCAGGGACACCAACCGCTTTATTTTTACTTTACAAATATAAATAATTAAAGGTACAAAACACAGAGGCGCAGGTGGTATAGTAGGTCTAATTCCACTTAATTAATGTGTTTACGTGAATCAAAATGATTTGAAATGTGATAGAATGTATAGGTACTTTAGACCGAGCGTGTGTGAAATTTCTACTGGTATGTATCTCACATTGAAGAATTAATAAATTGGAAGCCAATGTAATAAATTTGTAGCAAAATAGATCGTTTGGACATGTTCAATGAATGAATATTGAAAGGGTGGTAAAGAAAATGTGGTGACCGTTGAAAGTAACAGGAATACTGGCCACCCGCGAAGGATCTGACACGATCAATTAGACAAGAAAAGCGCGCATAATAAAATGTACGAAAGAGAAGGCAAGAGTGGTGCGTCATTTATTACGAACGATTAAAAAAAAAATCGGGATGGATATATTTACAATTTTTTAAAGTTGGATTCGTCCATTGGAAAATGAATAATAAATAATACCTACGAATGTTTACGAGACATTCGAAAGTTGTAACGTGATTTAAGAACGGTTGCTTACCTGCAGTAAGGAACTGCACGGTGCGTGGGCATCACCTACCTGGTTACCTGTATATAAAATAATTTACCTATCACATTACAGTTAATTTTAATATACGCCTGTTGCTCTATATTTGATGGGTGATAAAATGTTACCGAAAAATACTAAATCAACTTGTACGTTATTTATTTTAAAGCTTGGGCCATTCACTGGTGATAATGTATTGATATTACTACACGAAGCTCTTACTAATTTTAATAATTATGTTGAATGGATATTTTTTAAGCTACAACCTACTGTTTGACAGCCTTAGCCTAACTCGCAAGCACGTTCGCTTCAGAACACAATGCAGAATCGTTATATGGCGATCCTTTGTGCCGAGAAAAAATCCCAAACGGTCTAGATTTATTGAAAAGGAAACGAAGCGAAGATCTCGGAACCCGATCCCCGCCGCCATGTTTGTGCCAAATGGCTCGGACCGAAGTGAGCCGAACCATAATCGATCTCCGACTGGTCGAAATGCATTTTGGAAAGAGTTTTTTTGGAATGATTTATGCGCATGCAATTCATGTGCATTTACGGACCAAATAATAATCTAAAAGTGCATTTCTCGGTTTAAAAAGGTTTCAAGAAAAACTAACCTTGAACATTTTACAAGACTGGCTATAAAGGGGTTTACAATGTTTACCTTTATATTTATCCCTTTGAAAACCTCGTAAATGTGAAAAATATTCATTTTGTTTAATATTCAAAGCAGGAATATTTTAAAGGCGTTGCGAGATTTCTTACCACTCGAGCATCCATATGTTCCACGGCCATTCTATGCACAGGATAGAATGGCCGGCATTCTATGCACAGGACTCCGCTTACTACCCCTGACAAACCCTTTTTGTTCATAAGTCAAATTATGCAATGTAAATTGCAAACATATATAATTTACAACAGTAAAGATAAAACTCCGCACATGTTTGTTTAAAGAATGATTGGAATGGTATTTATAAAAGTAATTAGTGGTACAATTATTGCGTAGACTCATGTTATATCGGTCAATTCTACATATTTATGCCTTTTAATAATTGACAATGAGCACGCTAAATAAGTCAACGGAAGAATAGAAAATAAACCTTCTAGCTGTTAGCAAACAGATGCCATTTTATATGTAAGCGATAGTAGGGTTCGAAAATATGGAGATAATGAAGGAAAATACTAATACATATTAATAAAATCAGCGGTCACTTGTGGTTGCGAAACGTGGCGCCTTACCGAAAACGAATAAAAAATAATAGCACCTACCCAAGAAAACTGAATTTACTGAGTAAAAATGAACAGCGGGCTCGAAAATTGAGCCAGCAATAATTGTAAGATTCTGTAGGCCCTAAAGGTTACGAAGGCATTCTTTTAACACGTTGAAAGAATGCCAGACATCAAAGATCGCCACCAAGCGGGTACTGTATACTATTTCACTTTTCCTCTCGTCGAACCGCAGTGTAATTTTAACTGGATGTATTAATTAGACAACTACCGTCGTTTTTATAGGCGGGTACTTACTTTTTTCACTTTCCCTTCTATTATTTAACGCGCGCGGCAACATCGCCGTCGGACGAAATCCATTTAAAAATTCTAATTATTCAGATGTTCCTCTCGAGTGGTCCTCGCCATTCCCACGGGCGGCTAGCTACCCCCGCAGCCTTGACTATCTCCAGCCGCGCCTCCCCCGCCCAGCCGACAGGTGAGTGCCCGCAATTAGGCAAATTGTTAACTCACAGCTCGCACGCAGGTAACGTCCATGTCCAAATGAAGTAAATTTTCTTCTTAGTGGTCGTATTTTACTTGTAACTTGATGTGGGTTATTAGTTTCTCGGAGATCAAGCATCAAGGGCACGTCATGCAACGGAGAGCACTTTAATGGTGGAGCTGCAGAGGGGGCGTCAGAATGCCGGTTAAACTGAATATGCTGTAAAAAGGATCGTAGAAGAACTTGCCGCATTATGAAACGTGAAGCATTTGATATAATCCTTTCTGTCGATTGTTGGGGATCCTACCAGTGCAGCACAACAGCAGAGGTATATTCAGGCAAAGTGCCGGTTAAACACCGTATTCTTTCAAATGAAGGACGAATGGTCTCGGGAATTGTTTCGTATGAAATGTTATTTCATTTTTTTATATTTCACATCTCAGGAGGGATGTGTATTCGTGTAAAATCACCAGGTAGAAGCAATACTGTGCAATTTGTAGGTAAATTGTCACTTACAAATATATTCGTCTGTTTTTCCTGATTTCTGAATTTGATTGTCATTTACCCCGAACTGGGAATTATGCCGCCGTTTAATGTTTAAAAGATGAAATGCAAAAATATGCAGCGTTTTTAGATTTATATCGAAGGATGAAGGTAGTTGAACAAGTGAACTCGTAACCAGATTTAAATTAAAACGCATTAGAATAAAAGGTATGGTAAAGTATTTCCTGAATAATATCGCGGATGTATTATCAAAGCAGATACAAAAAATATAAAAATTCATTTATATAATATACGTTACGATTCAGGCTATCGAAATAAGATCTCGGAAGGGAGTAGCAGAAGTGACATAATAGGCTGTGACAGTAATAGACATAACATGTGACTATCTGACATTTAAAAAAAATAATTATAATAAATTTAAAAAAAAATGTATTAAATAACAAGGATAAGGGTGATATTTTAAAAAATCGGGGAGTTATTAATTGATTTGTAACAGATAGCAAAGACCAGAAGTATCCAATTATTATATGTAAATACGTAGGTAAATAGCAAAAGCAGCAATGTCCACAATTTGGTAACAAACACAGCAATACCCATATTTGAAAGTTAAACATTTATTATTTTTTCAATTGGTTGAGCAACTTTGTAGATAGAAATTTAAAAAAATTAATCTTATTATTCGTTATTTTTTAAATATTTATTTAAACAAAAGTATATATAAAAGGAAAACTGAGATGAAAATTGTTTTTAAAAACTTATTTCCAATAAAATTCCAGAGAAATTTCCTTGTGACAGTGAAAGATTTTTTTATATTTATCTCAGAAACAGCTCAATATTGCTCTTGCTTTGAATAATTGATTGTGAGTGATGTTGCTTTTTCCAAGCAGTGCCTGTGTTACTCATCAAACTTTGAATAATTGATGGTGAGTGATGTTGCTTTTTCCAAGCAGTGCTCACTTTTTCCAAGCAGTGCCTGTGTTACTCATCAAACTTTGAATAATTGATGGTGAGTGATATTGCTTTTTCCAAGCAGTGCTCACTTACTCCAAGCAGTGCCTGTGTTACTCATCAAACTTTGAATAATTGATGGTGAGTGATGTTGCTTTTTCCAAGCAGTGCTCACTTTTTCCAAGCAGTGCCTGTGTTACTCATCAAACTTTGAATAATTGATGGTGAGTGATGTTGCTTTTTCCAAGCAGTGCTCACTTACTCCAAGCAGTGCCTGTGTTACTCATCAAACTTTGAATAATTGATGGTGAGTGATGTTGCTTTTTCCAAGCAGTTCTCACTTTTTCCAAGCAGTGCCTGTGTTACTCATCAAACTTTGAATAATTGATGGTGAGTGATGTTGCTTTTTCCAAGCAGTGCTCACTTTTTCTAATTCACTGTGCATTCCTGGTAGAGAAAGAGCGCCTCTCTTCACCACATCACACTTCCACGATCAGCATCCGTTAAATATGTAGATCCAGTAATTGTAATCATACGTATTATGTTACAACAGGTAGTGGATTTACATACGGAGCAAATGTACCTACACACACAGACATCAAGTCCGGGCCTCAGAGCTCTTTGTTTATACCGGTCTTTTGTCATTTTGCTTTATTTTACATTCATTGGAATGGAGTTCAAACATCACTTTTACGATAGGTGAGTGGATGAGAGTCCACAGATCCAAAGGTCGATGGTTCAATCCCCGAAACGTGGTAGCCGTTCCTAGTGAATGGCACAGCATGCTTACATATAAGGACTCTCGTAAATCTCTTAATTAATGCCATGGTTTACAAATTTTCAAAAACCACCTGACAAATAGTCGAGATCGCAAGAATCTATGTTTTAAAACATTTACTTTAATCCAACTTGATACAACCGGGTCTATGTAACATTGGAGTACCTACTTTCGAGACGATGGGGTTTAAACATTTAACACGTGATATTTAAATTATTGAAAATATCCAAATTATGAATTTTACCACTAAATAACTATAAATAAACACAGAATATTCACTTACTGATTTTTACCTGGAATAGAGATGAAAAAAATAAGAATTTTTGTATTTATAACTCATTTTGGCCAATATTGCGGTTAGTGAATTTTACCTCTAAAGGGACGGTATGTAGTAATTCCCTACACAAAGTACGACGATGCCGAGCGACAAATAAAGTTTTAATATGTCAAAAATAAATGTTAATATAATCACATTCCATTTTTCTTTTCCAGTGAACTTTACACATACACACGCCATGTGAGTACTAGTTGTACTCAATTTTAAAATATGTCTATTGATTTAACGCGACTTGTTACGCGATTATAAAACAATACAATGCTATACTAAATGATGTCATCATATATATATATATATATATAATATTATTATTGATATATTGCGGTGTCTAGTCCGCCGGAAGTTACTTCCTTCCTGCTAGTCCGTGAATAATTGAGCAAATATAAATTATTCTACATTCAGACCGTTAAAACGGACATCGCTTTGACCTTCAACTTGTCCGACAGGTGTGCATTACAGTTATAAAAATACTGCAGCCGTGTGTTGTACGCGCTATCGGGCGACTCGTTTGTTCCTCGCACCTGTTGCGCCGTTCACACCACCTCCGGCCGGCGCGACAAAGACGATTCGCAGCAGCGCGGTGCTGAGCCGAGTGGACGCAGCGCCGCCCGCAGACTCGGCAGGCCGCGCTGAAGAGAAAATGCCTTTATTGCGGCTTCACGTGGACGCAAAATTTACTGCCCAATTAAGAGACAGCTTTCTCTTACGCTAACAAGAAGACAAATATATTTGTCGATTAATTCCATTCATCGTAATAAGTAGTTGCGGTACAAAATGAAACAGTCCTGCACCCACTGGACTCTTTTGAGGTCGCGCGCTCGTATTTTTGGACTTCTTGCGAGAAGAGAAGGCAGCTCGGAGAAGGTTGTGGCCCACGTCGAAGGACGGAGACGTATTGCTGGAGGCACGTGCCGCACATACCGTGGACAGCAAGACGAATATTTTGCAAGAACTACACATCAACGGTACTCTCTAAGCATTCGACTAAAATGAAGTCGTCATTTTTTTGTGGGAAAAGATGATGGCTGGGAGAAGTTTGTTATCATTCCACGTGTTCAGAAAACGGAGAGAAATAAAAAGGTGGATATTCAAATTATATTTCAAACTCTACACACAAACATATAATTTAGGGAGGTAATGGAGCGTCCTTAGGTAACGCACTAAGAATAAATATTGTTTAGTTTTTATTTTAAATTTATCACTGGTGGTTTTAACGCGTGAAAACCTTATACATATTTTCGTAAAAATAAGCAAATATCTACATATAATCCTGTATTTTTTAAAATTCGGGAAGTTGGCTATTCGAGAATTCGGCTGTCAAATAATTGGCTTTCGGGTAATTGGCTATCGAGAAGTTGACCCAAACCCCATTTCTTGAGACGAGACATACCAGGTAAATAAATTCTCTTACACTTAGTAGTCATCAAGACAATTAGTTTTCGGCATAGCCGAATCAATTTTGACTAACTACCTAACCAGTTAATTTAATTTTGTTTTTCATGTATTACCTCCCTTTGTTTTAAGTATAAACCGTATCAATGATTCAAGAATTTACGTATTCCAGTCTATATTAGAGCATCTCCAACCGTTGCGCGTTGGATAGGCTAAGTGGAAATGGAGAAAAATGGAGGAGTAGGTACAGGCAAAAGGCGGGGAGTTCATCTTTACTATGGCTGTATCGACTCATATTTCTGAAATGGTGGATACGGATATCATTCTCAACTCACGTTTTGGTGACGCGATTCACCGCTCTTAGATATCACAGCCAGAATAATAGAATCCAACAATATTATGACTGATATCGTGAAGGTTGTACGCTAGCGTATAAGAAGTGAAATGACACGCATAAAATAGAAAAGAAAGTAGGCAAAACCCGAAAATAGACATATTCGTAAAACTTCTAAATAATACATCGATGATTATGTAAAATTTCCGAAATTTTAATGCTTTTTTCATCTGTTAATAAAATTCTGGTGTGAAATAATTTAATCCCCTTTTTAACATTGGCTTCGTAATGAAACTACGGTTGACCTGGCTTTGCCATATATAATGTGTGGTTAGATGACACAGATACCGCTGGCTTTAAATAATAAACTGTCGGAAAACGAGCGGTGTCCATTGTTAATCGATGTCATTGGCAACACATTTCCCCATTGTTGGCGTTTTACTATCTATGCAAATTACTGCGTGATTCCGTGCGCGACTCCCGCGCCAGAAAAGTACGCCTCTGCGACGCCATCTACCTCCACACCGCGAAACTATAATTATATCACGTTCATTTGTTTAATTATTGGTGGTACGTAGGTTAGTTGTACTACAAATAATATTTTTATATCATCATCGATGTTCCATTGATTGGTTTGTAGATGTGTATTGTTTGTAGATAGGGCAGAGTGATAGAAAGAAAATTCTGTTCAAGTATGGGATGAACGGCAAACCCATCCCAGTATGAAGGAAGTAGTGCCTGTGTAAGAATCAATGGGACATTATTATTGTATCTTGTCTGCTATTTGTTGAAGTCTCCGGCGTTTGGAAAAAGACCGAGAATTGCTGCGGACTATCAAGACAGGAAAGCTCGAGTATTTAGGATATATGAGAGGACCAAAATATAGTCTAAACCAACTCATAATCCAGGGGAAAATAAGTGGTAAAAGAAGTGTAGGAAGACGCCGCATCTTATGGGTGCGTAACTTGAGGGACTGGTATAAGTGTAACTTGACTTGTTCCATGCGGCGGTAAACAAAGTCGTAATCGCTACAATGATGGCCGACCTCCGATAGGAAATGGCAACATAAGAAGAAGAAGTCCGCTATATTCAGACGATGTAGTGTTGGTAATAGTGAAGCTGATATGGGGATGTCAGTGATGGTGGCATTAGATTCCGGATAGCGTGGCATTCTATCCCGTGTTGGCAAGGTAATAAGAAGCCAATATGCAATATGCTTCCTTGCCAATATTATATTCCCTTTCTTTCTTCCTTATATACAATAGCCTCGATCAGATGAGACACGACTTGTTACGCAGCTCTGCATGTCTCGGTCCTCGGACTTTCACGGTTATGTCCAGGACCTCTCCAGCCAGATGAACGCATACGTCTACCGATGTGGCACTCTTCCAGGTCTTCTGCAGTCCACAGTTTGTCCCAGGATAGTCTATCGCATAATTTGTCCGATAAATGAATGGTTATTTTAGGCAACATTTCATCTATTCAGGCTTGCAAGAGCGGTAATGCCACCAAATGTATTCACTCCGTAAGTATGATCTTACGTATTGAAGTTTTCATATCACGTGTGTCAATCACGTTTTTATGTTAGGTCTAGTTTTCCAAATTTCATTCATGATATTATTCAGGTCAAGTGTTGCAAAATTTAAGGACACAGCCGGAGTCGGAAAACAATTTGAATAATCCCAAAACACCCATTACAAAATTCACGTGAAACGTATTTATTTTTTGAATCCAAATTGGGTGAGTGCATTAAAAATAAAGGTCGCCAACAAAGTATTACCATAGGAAACAGTTTTTTTTGGGTCAGATTAGATCAAAATTAAAATCCCGCATGGAAACAGTGGCGGATACGCAAATACAAAGATTACTGTTAAAGTCAGCAAACAATATAAAATGCTGCGGTTATTAACGGAAGGTTTAAACGGCTATTGTTATTGAATGCAAAATAATTATCCTTTGTGTTGTGAGCTATATTATTTTTAGGAATAGTAATACATAACTTGTTGCAAAGCTAAGAAAGCTGTATGGTGGGCGTGACACTGGCTTCTCTTACCTAGAGTTCCACCTTCGGTTCCATGTGAGGTCACGAAAAATAATAATTCATGTCATTTACTCAAAATTGGGTGTTTTTAATAACATGTTTCGTTAAAGTATTTGGCCTGTTGCAGCGGTAATTAAAAAAAAAACAATACTCTCTGTATACCATTCATTAACGATTTTGGGAAACCATCAATAATCGTAAAAATTGCGTTATTTCAGAAGCTTCGCGGATAAAATGTCACAAAAAAAGTGTTTGTGTTTGGTTTGCGAGTGGACATGTGGATCAAACTTAATAATTTCGTTGCCTGTCCGTCCGTCCGTCTGTCGGCCCGTTACTTCGTGCACGGTTCAAAAACGGAATTCATGTTTAAAAAATAAATTAAACGGCCAGAGTGAGGCTTGAACCCCGGGCCAGCAAACCCGAACCGACCGCTCTACGCATGCTGCTATCGCCGCTTCTCCGTGGACCGCCAAATAGATACTATAAATATATAGGTACTAGGGCTTAGCAAAGACGCGAACCAATGTTTCGTCATTTTTGACGGGTCATAGCTATTATATGTATAAAAATAGTGTGAAGTGTTAACTAGTAATCTTTGTTTACTAATTAGAGCATCTGATTGTTGAGAGTATGTACGAAAATATATATTATTAGTTTATATTTTACACAAAACAAAAGCGCACCGCCTTAACTTGAAATAAACAGAAGATGAATGAACCAGAAAACATGATGATACATGTAGGTATCCAAGACGCGTTTATTGAATTGCCAATGAATTTGAAATAAAATGGCGATACCACTACCTATTATTCGTATTTCCGCGAATCTCACAAAGGCACTCAAATCATAAACATTCGGAATATTAAACGTTCAACGGCAATAAATACCAAGTGGATGTGAGGAACTACGACCAACCGTGAAATTATGCACTACCATAAACAGAGAATACCCTTTTGGCGTGGTTACGGTGGTCATTCAACCATTTAGCATAAGATGGATATCAAAGTCATCTAAATAATTACAGCGAAAAAGATAAAGGTGAAGATTGATATAGAATTAGGAATTACAGCTATTCAGACGTAATATTGACATGTATCCACGTGGACGGTGAACAGGTTGGCCATCATAACAACGTCACCATAATAAAACCTGATTGTTTCGAGGTCGTGTCATAGATTTGTACATTGTTGAATCGAAGAACATCTGATTTACAAGACAAAACATATATGTGTGTGTGAATAATAATTCCGGATTTCGTAAATATGAATAATGTTCTGCAATAAAGTGTCAACTCTAAAAAGTTAAAAGAGTGAGTTGAAGTTAGATTTTTGATAGTTAGAAGGTCAAATCCTTTATTGTACTTATATTAAATATTTATCGCAATGAAAGCAGACTGAATGCAGTGGATCCCTCAGACGTATGTGTGGCAAACCAATTTATTATAGAGTAAACGGATGTAAAGCTAATTTTAGCATAATTAATAGAATTAAATTAATTAGAATGAGGAAAGAATGGTAAGAAAGATAATGCAAGTGTTGATGGCGCCAGAAAGAGAGGGCGACCGCGGAAGACGTGGCATGACCAGATAAACCAGATACTGGAAGATGGTCCCGTTAGAAGCCTCAACAACCGGCGAGCTTGCATGCGAAGTTGTATGAATGTGGATGAGGCGAGAGTTGTATGTCAGAACAGAAGAGTGTGGCGCTCTATCCTCTCTGCCTACCCCCGCGGAGAAACGGCGTGATGGTAAGTAAGTAAGTATCGCTAATTTTGAAAAATATTTTGAACTTTGTGTTAATATAATAGGCCACCAAAATATATTAAAGACATGAACTAACAACATACATATCTTGGTACACAACAGGCAGGTTCCAATATGTTTGATATGTTTAAAAAGTACTACGGCTGTAAATTATAAACAATTATGAAAAGGTCAAACTGAATACCGTTGAAAAGTATAATGTCTTGGTAAATAAGTCACGGTTTATTAAAAGAAGACGTTTGTTTAAAGAGATTCGGTTTGGAATGAAATTCATTGTCTATTGTAAAAAATACCCTTTGTTAACAATGGGATTTAATTATGAAAGAATAAGTGTGTCTTTAAATGCGGTATAAATGTGTCTTTAAAATACGTAAATTAATATTGATTAATTAATTAATAAATTACTATATTCAGTGAAAAATTTGTAATTGGCATAATTTTAAAAACCATTATTTTATATTTGTTAAGATGTTGATTAGCTGTTAATTTTTCCCAAAATAATATAAATAAATAAATAAATACGCGGGAGGGCACGTTCATCTGCTGTGACCGGACCCCCATTTCTAAAGCACGGGTTTTGTTCATCTCTGTAAATTTTTACACTGGGTGGGTTTTATAAATAAAGTTAATAATAAGTTTTATAAATTTTTTATTTGTCAAAATATTAGAAGCAGTTTGTGCAAAATACATTTATTGGAACTATTTACTAAACAGTCGTTCAGAACAACCTACAATTATGTAGTATTAGTTTAAGAAGCTTAAGTTGTGATGTAAATTCAGGTATATAATAAATTTGTTTTCTTTGTAAAAGTAGTAAAAATTGTAGATAGATTTCATTATATGTATACGTTTGTGTGGCATTATTTCTTAAATGTCAGTAAAGATACAGTACTCTACTATCAGTAGATGCATTTTTGAAGCATTATAATAAAGGGTACCAAACAAAGCTTAGGTACAAAAGAAATAAGTAAAAAAAAATATTTTTATTACCAATAAATTCCCAAGCACTATTTGTTTGTTAAGTGCCTACGGGTAGGTTGACAGTTGACAGTCATCCGCATTGAGGTACACGTTTCTGTATTGAGTTCACCAACCCGAAGCTGACGCTATCAGTTGTGACAGCTCGCCGCACTCACCTGTAGCTTCCTTTGTCTCCAATGCACCTTTACAGCTCAAACCAAACCTACGCAGGCTACATTAATTTGTAAGGTCATCAAGGTTTGCGATAAACGCATTCCAACTCGATCGGTCATCTGTTTAGCTCAATGAATACACAATAAACCTTTTCTCTAGCGCACTGTCTTTATTACTCAATTGATTTTATATATTTTTTTTACTAAACGGCCCATACCCGTAAGCCATAATATATGGTTATGAAAATTAGTATTCAGAATGTTCTACTAAAAACTAAATGCTAAAAACATAGCTTACGTATTTAGCTCGCTACAATTTCTGCAGGTACTTTTTGGTTAAAATTTCGCCCAAGATTCTCAAATAAATGATAAGAGTTACTCTCTCTCTCTGACGGACCGTATCTACTGAACGAGATATGTCTCAGTGATATAGTTGAAATTTATATCCGGAGATATACTCGGAGACCAACCATTGAAAATGTTAGTGTCGACCCATGTACGCGGTGTTCCATTTGAAACGTGCGTACAAACGTCACCTAGAACCATCAATACCTACAACCACGTCTTATGAAAAGATAGACAAAAAGAAGACATTGCATTATAAACTAATGTCTATTTATTCTGTTATAATTACTCTAAATTGAAATTTAAATTTAAAAAGGTACATCATCGTTTAATTGACAAGTGGCGTTGCTCAAATTCCTGTGATTTACGTAAACACGTTGGACTAGGAAAGCCGGGAGTTGTTAATAAAAAAATAATATAATAAGAGCATACAGTCTCTGTCTCTCGATCTCGAGACAAAAATCTCGTAAGCGGACACGAGTACATACGGCGCGTTGTGCAAGCATGATCGAAAATTAAATAAATTCCGCAACATTTATATTTCTCTTGCAGTTCACAATGACCTCTGTTAAACGAATGCATTTGTATTGATATTCAGACACATCGAGAATGCAGACGTCGTTCGGTGCATTCGAAGTGTTGTTGCACCAGATATGCATGCAGCCAGTCTGGTTTAATATTATACCTGCAGGAATTCGGTTGTCCATATGCACCACAAATTGCACACAATGGATTGGGCGGTTTGCAAAAAGAAGAAGATGAAACGATTTTGGTTTTGTTCCGTTTGCAATGTGAATATGTAACATCTTTAATACCGTAAAAGCTTCGCAATAATATTATAATCACGCCATTATGCTGCGTTTCTGTACAAGCATAAAATAGGTAACGACACAAACTTTTAATAAACGATATGTTTTTTTAGAGGCTTTCGGGGTATAATGTATCAAGTATGTTTATATTTTATGAGATTTGTCGGTAGGGGTGCGATATTCAAGAACGTTTATGAGTATCGCGAACTTAGTTTTTAATATCATGTGTGCGGACTATCTATAAACTCGTCTGAAATTTAAAAAATATATATAAAAATATAATAAAATATATAACTTATTGCACTCATAAATTATTATCCCGCGTAAAAAAATACACACCTAAATAGGAATCTATAATAAGCACAATATTCTTACCCGATATTGTCCCGAGAATCCAATAGGTCAACCGTAAATAAAATGTTGGATAATATTCGGTTTAAGGCAAAGCTAAAATCTGGTTTTGCATTTTTTATTTCTGTGTGCGGGGGTTGGGGACATGGGTGCGGACAAGAGTAAACCACCACATATTAGAGAAAACATTGTTTACGAGTATTTAGCATCTTTGTAGGTAGGTAAAAATATTTCCATGAAACGGAACAATACTATCAACATTAGATTAAAAAAAAAATTTGCAGAAAAAATATATGTCGGGGTGGTGTGTTATACGCGTCTGAGATGTGTGCAACTATCCGAGTATTTTAGTATTTATCGTAACTATAATATTTTGGTAATCTTATCATTGTTTGTCTTCCAGAACGTCTTCAAGTTCTTTCAACACTCTTTCTGCTTTCATGATTTGTTCTCTGTTTTTAACGCTCTACAGTTCTATCCGGTGGAGCGCGACCATTTTGAAGAGATAATTTAACGTGTTTATAATTATTGTCTGGATGCATACATAAAGATAATGGATATTCTTTGTGTATGGTGATATCTACGTGAATTAAATAGAATATTAATGCCTGGAATGATTTAACCTTTCCGATCAAAAAGGCAGTTAAACGTTATGCAGATTGACAGATGCGCGTCGCGAGGTCTCGCTCGAATACAGATGCAACGTGTTTCCTTCTTCGAGATACGGTTATATCAGGTAGGTAGCGCCGAGATGAGGAGGCTCTCGACGTGTTTGGACAATGCTCGAATACCTGAAATGTCGTCGGTGTATAAAGCCAAAGACGAAATGTAGATTTTTTATTTACATGAAGGTATAGCCGTGTTCGGTATTTTCCCGAGCACCTGTGTGTGTGGCGAGCCTTATCAGCATCATCTGATTTATCCGACTTGGATGTCAAACATGATACAATGTTACCACTATAACTGTGTAAAAACAGACCTGTTTTGTCATTATACGCAGCGATGTCACTTTGAAATAATATATAGCTCGAGGATAATATATGGTGGCCGTTTTATAAATACTTTCCTGTAGTCCCGTATATTAGAGGCTACTTAGCATGCACTATTTTTCAGATGTATCGATGGATTGTGATTTATTGGCAGCCAGGTATTAAAAAATGCAAAAAGTACACAAAAATAGTGAATAATTCAGTGCGCAAACATGGAATTGCAGACACTTATTTTCCAGTGACAAATATTTCCATACGGGTACTGCGATAGAAACACACATATGTTCCGATAATATTTTTCATGACACATTTATTTTATTTTTTGTTGGCAGAAAGGGATTGTCTTTCGCAAATTGCTGCTGCTAGGCCCAATGGTCATGTTGTGGCCACTGCGCGGTCGCTAAAATTGTAATTAGAACGGCGCGGCGGTACGAATATCAAAATCAAATTATGAATAACTTAAATTACAGCAGTAAAAATGTTAATAATGATATTATCAATTTTGGATTTCATTGAATAAAAATATTGACATCTTGTCAATTTACTGAACATGTAAAAATATTGCTCTCCATATATGCTGAACTTTTCAAATGAATCTAGATGTCATTTGAATAGGAATCGGATGTGGGAATCAAATGAAAAAGGTACCAAATATTCTGCATATAATATATATATATATAATATAATATAATATATATTATATATATATATATATTATTATCCATATAAATTCGAAAATAATTATTGATAGATTATCATCCATTGAAATATTTAAACTTGGTTACAACCTTTTTCGTCGTTACATTGTGCGTGGTTGAACTCACACAATTATGGACAATATATATCTGTCGTCAGTAAAGTGAAATATATACTGTGATCCCGCTTCTCGCGAGTATTCTCACGACACGACAGTTAATTATAATAGCAATGTACTTATTTATGAATATTTACTGTTGGAAGGATCACGCCTTGCCTATAGTTGGAAAATAACTCGAGATCCGCGTAATGGAGGTTGACAAATTAGTGATGTGTTTCGTAATCTTCGATAAAATAAATCATTTAGCCTCTTCTACTAGTACAACGCTTATAAGAAATGTGAAATACGTTTGTACCTATTACGATATACATAGTGGATGATAACTGTTCGGAAGATTTCTGTGTAACTTTGTGGAAATTCTTTATTACAATTTTTTAATTATACGCATTGAACAAAAAAACCTAACGCCACCCCACATCGATTACCTACACCCTATACCCTTGATTACCAAATTATTAACTGTTTTAATTTTAGTTAAAATCCGTTACTGATATTGAGAGGTTGTCTTTCGAAAACGATATAACATTAAATAAAGTACATTGTTTTGTAATAACGGATGACTTAGGGGTTGGATAATTTTATTGCCATTGTACAATAATACTACAACTGACCACGTGTATCCTTCATTTTGTGATGTTTGTGAAGATACCTGATATCGGAAATAAGGTAAAAAATAGGAAATCGGGTGGAATGATTCTGAATAGCGTAATTTGCAAATGATAGCGGGGAACGAAAGAAAATTCTAACTCGCGAAAGAATTCAATTCAATTCAATTTATTTCATGATAATATGTACATGACAAACAAAATGTTTAAGGCATACATATTAGGAAGTATATATCAAAAATGAAAATATTTAATAAATTAAAAATAACATAAAATCTGGTCAAAGGTGTAGAAGAATCCCGCTTCGGAAAACCCCCTCAGACACACGGAATATATCAATACCCAAAGCGATTTTGTTCAGCATAGCTGTGGCTCTTCCAACAGGCATAACCATCGGCAGGTTGGTCCTGTATATTGGAATGTGAAACAATCTATGCTGACGATGTCTAGTGTAATTATCAGGAACATACAAACCAATGCTCTGCATAATTTCAGGATTATCGATCATACCGCGCAACAATCGATAAAAATGTGTAATCAAATACACATTCCTTCTAGTCTCTAGACTATTGTAGCCAAGCATACCCTGGAGAAACTCGGTTGGATAAAGCCAAGGATAATGCCCGTACTCTCTCATGTAGA